>CM074294.1:21870729-21913229 GCA_037194245.1 Opsariichthys bidens | reverse complement strand
TGACCCTTTAAGGTCACTCTGGATAAAGTTGGAGTCAATATGTTTTGGCAAAACAGAAAGACATTCTCGTGAATCTCTTCCCACCGGAGGTAAACATGAGGACGTGTCGAGTCTCATTCCCCCTCCGGATATTTCAGTAACAATAGCGGAGAGCAGGTCAGGTGAAACGACATGCCGTACAGATCAGAGCCTCTAAAATAGCCCGTGATCCGGAGCAGCTGCTGCGGCCAATACAATACAGCATCGCTCGCTCGGATCCGGCGCACAGGGAACGCTCCCAACAAACGCTCTCCGGCAACACTAATAGAACGCTCGTCTATAAGAACGGAAACATTTTGGTTGGACGTTTAATGGAACAACAGGGGAAAGTAGGAAGCAAAATGTATTTCTATCAGCTGGGATGTGAAGACAAACGTTGACGCCGCACAGAGGAGCAAAGGCCATGTTTGTTTCCCAGAACTGGTTTGGGTCATGCAAATCGATCCGCCAAACTGGTTTTGTCTCCGCCCTGCGGTGAAAATGCATGTTTAATCTCTCTAACCACAGCAAGTCACATGTTTTCTTGGAGGAAAAACAGAGAGAGAGAGAGAGAGAAAATATTGACAGTGAGTTAATGATTAAATGCACTTCTCTTCCCGTTTGTCTAGTGTTCAGTCTACATTTAACTACATAAAACCCTGCTCTAGATGCATAAAATCAGAGAACACAACCCTCATCTGCACTAGGGCTGTGCAGTTCATCGCAAAACAATCGCGATTTGAGCACATGCAATTTCTAAATCGCACAAGTCTGCAATTTTATTTGTTCATTTATTTATATTTTAATTTAAAAAAAAAAAAAACCCTATCCTTCCCTTTTCCCTTCCTACTCCAGCTTATGGTACTGAGCACTTGTATTGTGACTTCCTGTGTTATTTGCCAATTCATGAAGAATCGCCTGTTTGTTTTCCTCACTCGCTTTGGATAAAAGCGTCTGCTAAATGACTAAATGTAAATGTAATGTAGAATACTGAAGCGTTACTGTGCGCATGCTTAAGATGTTCACCAATCAGAGCACCAATGAGGACAAAGCAAAGCGGGAGAACAGAATAGACAAACGGGAGGAAAGAGGGAAAAATATGGATGCGGTTCAGAATAAAAAGAGAAATTCAACATCAGTCGTTTGAGAGAGTTTTGGAGTCAAACACTGGACAGAAGACGCCGACTCACACTTATTTCACACAAGAAATGTAAGGCGGCGTTGAATACGAGTTTAAGCAGGTGAAATAATCCTCATTTATTTGATGTTTCTGTTTTAAAGATTACAGTTTTGTTTATGAAGCTGTAAATACAGTTCCTTCACTGTGAAACATTTTGTTCTGCACTTCTTGTGCACTGAATACATTCAGAATGAAGCGTGTTTGAAAAAGCAAAAACAAAGACCAAAATTGCAAAATAAATCGCAATTGCAATATTGATTAAAAAAAAAAAAAAAAAAAAAATCGCAATTTGATTATTTTGTCCATATTGCACAGTCCTCATCTGTACCCACTGCACCTTGGACTATTATTACAAATCCGCTGATAAACAGTGTCGTGCACGCGCGCTGGACTGCAAACGTGTGCGCGTGCGCGTGCGCTTCACCTGCCCAGATGAACGAAACTGGACCAAATATGACGCATAAAACAGAATAAATATCTGCGATCGCAATACAACTATGTTGATGAAATAAAACCAAAAAAAAAAAAAGAAACTTTGTGTTTGATGTGCTGTGTTAACGCACAAATAAAACCATTGTGAAGAAGCTGTTTCGCAAAGTGTTTCCATTCTGTTGCAATGCGAGTTTAAATTTCCGGAGAACTTGCGACATGATCAGAAATGCAACAAAACAAACTTATAGTTCATATCCGACAGATTCTCTTACCCGGCTGCTCCCTCAGACTCATCACGGACACGAGATAATGCGCCGTGTCAAAGTACGGGAACATGGACACATTTGACAGCCCGAGAGCGACTTGATTCAGGCTGAGCAACTCGAGCAGCTCCATGACTCCGCCGCCTCAGATCCTCGTCAGGCACGCGCTTTAATCCGCCTTCAGCGTCGCGCGCGTGGATTTGCGTTCGCGGTTTCCAGCGGTCAGAAGATGATCGGACGCGCAGAGTCAGTCCAGCTGATCGCAGCTGTAACCGGATCCGCCGCCATTACCGGTGCGGATGCTGCGAGCTGGAGCGCGAGACGCGCGCGCGCGCACACTCACCTACGTAACAGGCCGCGATTGTTGCTGTTTAGTTTTGAAACTCATTTACATCCTATTTCAAAGCAAAATAGCGCCAAACACGACTTTGATCATACCTTTTTAGACATATAAGCCGCATGGCACCTTGAAAACATGGAGCATCCCCGTTGGGGAACGTCCCCACAACATTCATAAAACGTTCTTATAACATTCACATGATGTTGAGAGAAAACGAAAACATCGTATGGCAAGCCGCTTTGACGTTCATTCATTTTCAGGAGGTGAACTTGTGATATCAACAATTACATTTTCACTAGTTAAAATGTTCATTCTTGATATCAGGAATGTGATTCTTACTAGTAAAAATGTTCTTTTCTGATATCAGGAATGTGGTTGTTACTAGTAGGAAAGCCGTTTTAGATAGCAGAAATTATCTTGATATCAGGAATTCATTTTCAGATATCAGACATTTGCATTGTTACTAGTAAGAATTGTATTCCTGAAATGTGAAACTGGAATTTCTACTAGTAAGAAATGAATTCTTGATATCAACGATTGAATTTGAACGGCAGCCTATTATGGCAAGCCGTTTTGACTTTTATTCATTCTCAGGATATGAACTTGTGATATCAACAATTACATTTTCACTAGTAACAAAGTTCATTCTTGATATCAACAATTCAATTTCCACTAGTAAAAACTATCATTCTTGATATCAACAATTGTATTTTTACTAGTGAAATCTCATCATAGGCTGCCATTCAAATTCAATTGTCGATATCAGGAATACAATTCTAGTAAAAATGCAAATTTCTGATATCAACAGTTACATTGTTACAAGTGCAAATGTCTATTCTTGATGTCAACCATTGCAATTGCTACTAGTGACAATGTTAATTTCTGAGATCATGAATGTGATTGTTACTAGTAAGAAAGCCGTTTTAGATATCAGAAATGATCTTGATATCAGGAATTCATTTCAGATATCAGAAATGAACATTTTTACTAGTAGCAATTCAATTGTTGATATCAAGAATAGACATTTGCACTAGTAACAATGTAATTCTTGATATCAGAAATTTGCATTGTTACTAGTAAGAATTGTATTCCTGATGTGTGAAACTGGAATTTTAACTAGAAAGAAATTAATTCTTGATATCAACAATTGAATTTGAATGGCAGCCAATGGTAAGATTTCACTAGTAAAAATACAATTGTTGATATCAAGAATTATAGTTTTTACTAGTGGACATATAATTCTTGATATCAAAAATTGCCATTGTTACTAGTGGAAATTAATTCCTGATATCAGGAATTAACATTTTAACAAGTGAAAATGTAATTGTTGATATCACAAGTTCACATCCTGAGAATGAATAAAAGTCAAAACGGCTTGCCATAAGCCTATGGCGAGATTGGTTGATATCAAGAATTATAGTTTATACTAGTGGAAATTCAACTGTTGAGATCAAGAATTAACGTTGTTACTAATGGAAATGTAATTGTTGATATCAAAAATCGCCATTGTTACTAGTGGAAATGTAATTGTTGACATCACAAGTGCATATCCTGAAAATGAATTAAGGTCAAAACGGCTTGCCATACAGAATTATGGTATCAAACATTAGCCATCGTAACTTTTTAAATGGCGGTCTAAACACGACAAGAAAGCCGTACTTTTTGACGTTTTAGAAACACTGTGAATCACTGTTCGCATTTTATATTTGTTAACTGGGATGATGGTGTGACGTAAAGTACCAGTGTATGATCATCTGATTTGGGTAATTTTAGGAAAGGTTTCTTGCGGCTAAATAAAAACTCTTTTCCTCATCTGTAAATTTAAGATGCTACTGGAGATGCTGCATTTCCTGTTTTTCCTCACAGTGACATCTGCTGCACAAACACCGCATAAATGTGAGTGACAGTTCTCGCGATATTCCTCAAGATGGCGCTATTGTCAAGCATAAACAAAAAGAGCGGGATTCTCCGTGAGCGCGCCAAGAACTGAAGGTGAAATGTAGGCTTAGAATTAGACGTTCTGGCTCATTTCTGTGATAAATCTGAAAAAGTTCATCATGGTGGCCAGTAATCTTGTTTTAAATGCCTCAGACTTTGAGAAACTGTCGAGAGTGATGTGCAAAGAGACAATAGTGAAATATGAGGAAGATTTCTGACAGAGAGTCACATCAGAAAAAACTGAGACGATTATCTCGGGTAATTAACCATGAAAACAGAATAATTCCATTAATTTAAGTTATTTGGAGAATTTGAGCTGCTCTGTTGCTCTGGACTGAAGGCGATGTTTAATAGTTTGACCTGTCAATCACATGAGATCGACCAATAGCAAACCACGATCAGCCAATCAATTCCAAGCCCCGCCCTACGTGTGTTCTTGCTCGTCATAAAAAGCACAATAGGGAATAATTCACATTTTATCGAAGTTCCCACAGCATAAATGGACAAAAGAATAATAAATACATGCTAAACCAACCATTTAGCGCGTCTTTCCAGAGGATTTCATGGGACTAAACCATATTTGGCAAAGTAAATACACTATAATTGAATTATTCAGGAATTTAATTAAGATTAACCATCGTGCCCTGACACACACACAACACAAACCGTGACACTTTAACCTGCCCTACACACAGTGTGTGTGTGTGTGTGTGTGTGTGTGTGAATAGTGTGTGTCAGTGAGTGTTTAATGGTGTGTGTGAGTGTTTTGGTGCCAAATGACCTCTGACCTGATGAGGAATGAGTATTTTGAGAGTTTGCTATTATGTACGTATCACTTTATGTGAGAATGTAAACATGTATTCTCTATAGAGCGATATACTGTATACTGTATAGCAAATCTCAGTTGTTTATATCATCGAAATCTGATAAATGTGAATAGAATTGGATTAAACAGGATTAAAATGATGCGTATTGTCAATATTAATAAAATCAATAAAATCAATATCATTTTTTTTATGTTACAAAACTTGACCACACGGTGGTGCTAGAGATTCTTCTATTGATCTTTTTATTGTGTTGGTCAAGCTGATGCTGTTGAACTTCACTGACCTGAAGCCTGGCGGACTTTAAAATCAAAGCTTGTGATTGGCTGATTGGACTAAGGTCACATGATTCAGGTAGTAGTCATGTAATAATGTGATGGTCTCTCTCTCTATACAGATCTAATGTTCCGTATAATAACAATGTGATTGAAAAAACTTTTTTTGCTATATTTGGCAATTGTGTATTTTGATATATTGCTACATCCAGTGAGTCCGATGATTATTTGGTAACTTCTCTGACAGATTAGTGAGTATTTGTACTCTATCAGTCTGTTTGAACAATTCATTAAGAACTGCCCGTTTTGAAAATAGAAATATTATTGATGTTTTATTTCGCAGTACCCAGTGATTTTATTTCAGTATTTTCAACTCAGACAGACATAATCATCCAGGTAAATTTAATTTCTATTTACACAATCGACATGAATGTAATGTTACATTCAATAAAATGTTAGAATATGTAATTAGTTTTTAGGAAAAACTTTTAAGAACCTTTTTGAAACACGCAGTTACTTTTATAGAACTTTTTTTTTTAGAAACTGTTACTTTTTAGAAACACAGGTACTTTTTTGAGCCTTTTTAGAAACACTTGTTACTTATTAGAAACTTTTTAGGAAGTTACTTTTTTAGTGCTTCTTTAGAAACACTCAATACTTTTTAGAACCCTTTTAAAAATATAATTTGTTTTTAGAACATTTTTAGAAACTGTTACTTTTTAGAAACACGCAGTTACTTTTTAGAGCCTTTTTAGAAACACTTGTTACTTATTAGAAACTTTTTAGGAAGTTACTTTTTTATCGCTTCTTTAGAAACACTCAATACTTTTTAGAACCTTTTGTAGAAATAATAAATTTTTTGAACCTTTTTAGAAAAAGTTACTTTTTTTTAGAAACACTCAATACTTTTTTAGAACCTTTTTAAAAATATAATTTGTTTTTTGAACATTTTTAGAAACAGTTGCTTTTTTAGAAACACTCAGTTACTTTTTAGAACCTTTTTAGAAATATGAAATTTTTTGAACCTTTTTAGAAACAGTTACTTTTTTAGAAACGCTCTTTACTTTTTAGAACCGTTTTCAAAACACAGTGTAATTTGTTGCGTTGAAGAGTCACATTCCTCAACACTGGGAACAGCGTCATGTGGTCCGACCGCCGATCATCTGTTAAAGTGCAGTGAACACACTGCGCTCCGAGGTCAGCACGGATCTGAAGGAGGTCACAGATGACCCACATCTGAACACGCCAAGGGCAGCCCCGGCGTGACCTTTAGCCCAGAGGTCACCGTCAGGAGAGACTAATAACCCGGGGGGGAGGAGCCGCAGATATGCCAGTAAGTATTTCTAAACAAACACACACACACACACACATGCGCACACCATTACACAGCGTTTTCATGCAAATGACGAATGTGTTTAATCATGGCATATTTGTGCATTTAAAACTACGGTAATATTGTGAGAGCACAGGGTGTTCCTGGTTTCCAGGGCATTACCATGCGTTTGCTGTGGCGTTCAGAGCGGTTGCTATGGCATTGTTAGTTTCAGTGAAGGACAAAAACGAACACACGGCCTGAAGGTTTGTCATCGTGATTCGTTCTGATTTGCTGTGTTTGTGTGTCGTTACAGGAAGCAGCAGAAAAAAGACACAGTGCCGTCTGTGTGTCTGAATGCTTTCATGAACTAAAGGCTCCAGCCGGAGCATTTTCATTTAGGAATTCCTGCTGAATGGACGGTTGGATCAGAGGCGTTAGTGTCGGGCTCAAAGGAGGGTTTTGGGTCTAAATGTGACCGAGTTCCTTTGAAAACCTCAGCTTTAGGCAACAAAGACAGGAGGTCCAAACACATTCTTTCCTTCTCACTCCCATTCTTTCTTTTCAATGTTGCATGTCCAATTTCCGGCTCTGTTGCGGCTTTCTTCCTTTTCCAGTGCGGTCAGACTGAAGGTCATTAGCTCAGTGTGCCAGAGACCGACCCGCCGCTGCCGAGCTGGAAGTAAATGCCCTTCGCTCGCTGGACGCAGTGTGAAGACGTGAGTTTATCTGTTCAACCCTTACTCTGTGAAAGCGCAGACGGACGTCCAGCAGTCGAGCGAGTGAATAGAGCATCTCTGTGCTTTCTGGTGCCGAGTCTGTCTGATGACTTCTGCTAGAATAGCATATGCTCCGCCGGGTCAAAATTGCATTATTGAGAGGAAATAAACCGATAAGTTGCGTCGGTGTATAAGACACAATGTTTCATGTTCTATACACATATAAGTGCCCTATTATGCACTTTAAAGTGTAAAAACACTTTAATTTCCTCATGATATCCACTGCAGCATCAGCTCTTTTCTCTCAGAGTCTGAAACGCTTCGTTCAAAGATCCGATCTCTCTAAGCCCCGCCTCTCTGAGAGCTGCTCTGCTCTGATTGGTCAGAAACCAAACGCTCATTATCATATCTGCATCTCAGCTCTTGATTCACAGTGACACGAACAGTCACGGATTTACCGCATCAATCTCATCGTTTGCAGACAACAGCGGATTCTCGACATGAACGACACGGATCAAACTCTTCCGGTCTCAGATACAAACACAGTGTTTGAGGGCGGGGCAAAGAGACGGTGAGCACCAGAGGCGGGCGTTATGCAAATTTGTCAAAGTTATTTATCATGCACTTTGATCTTTGAAACTTTGCAGATCTTTCACATTCACAAACAGCTCTATTACACACGGCATGAAAGGGAATGTTCGAATTGGCGCACTTTAATGGAAAAATTATATATTTAGTTGCATTAAATCCTTGCACATTTTTGGTTCCAGAAATGGCCACCCTGCATAAATCTCTTCCATATCACCATCCGAACGCTCCACACCTGGTGCATTCCTGCAGCTTGGCAGTGGGAGGCCGATGGATCTTATCTTCCATCCGTTCCCAGGCCAGACTCATTTGGCACACTTTATATTTGGAAGCCTTCACTGCTACATATAAAGGCTGATTTTAGTCATAAATAGCCTTGTTTTTTCCCTTATATCAATGCATTTAGGTACCTTCAGGTGTAGCCCGGTCCCCAATCAGTGAGTCCCGAATCCAAACCAGACACTGGGGAGGTTTCAGGACGTCGGGCCTGATTTATGTTCTGCAGGTGGCTGTGAAAGCCTGAGACGTCTGAGCGGCTTTAAACAAACAACCCTTTTAGTCATGTTTTACAACTCGGATACCTCGTAAAATCCTGAAGAGAGTGAGATGAATGCTGAACGCTTTCAGGGAGGAAGTGTGTTGGTTTGTTGCTTATTTACAGGGGATCCAGTGAATGTTTCTGTGCTTTGAGAGGGGTCTTCATTTAACGCCAGCCCAACACAACAACACTCAATCAGGTTGGAATGGAAGCTTGTTTCCACCACGGAATAAAATTCGGAATTTTTATCTTTCACTTCTGACTTTTTTACTTGTAGTTGTGTTTATATCTCACAGTTGACCTTATATCTCATTCTGAATTTATACATCACAATTCTGACTTTTTTACTTGTGAGTTTATCTCACATTTCTGGCTTTATTTCATTCTGAGTTTACATCTCACGATTCTGACTTTTCACTTGTAGTTGTTTATATCTCAGTTCTAACTTTTTACTTGTAGCTGTGAGTTTCTATTTCACATTTTACTTTATATCTCATTATTCTGAATTTATCTCACAATTCTGACTTTGTTACTCAAAGTTAATTGACTACATCTCTCAGTTTATATTTAGCAATTCTGACTTTTTTTACTTGTAGTTTTTAGTTTAGATCTCACAATTGATAGTCACAATTCTGACTTTTATTACTCGTAGTTAATTGACTATATATCTCAATTCTCAGTTTATATCTCACCATTCTGTCTTTTTTGCTCAAAGTTTTTTATATCTCAGTTCTAACTTTTTACTTGTAGTTGTTTATGTCTCAGTTCTAAATGTTTACTTGTAGTTGTTTATGTCTCAGTTCTAACTTTTTACTTGTAGTTGTTTATGTCTCAGTTCTAACTTTTTACTTGTAGTTGTTTATATCTCAGTTCTAAATGTTTACTTGTAGTTGTTTATGTCTCAGTTCTAACTTTTTACTTGTAGTTGTTTATGTCTCTGTTCTAACTTTTTACTTGTGGTTGTTTATGTCTCAGTTCTAACTGTTTACTTGTAGTTGTTTATGTCTCAGTTCTAACTTTTTACTTGTAGTTGTTTATGTCTCAGTTCTAAATGTTTACTTGTAGTTGTTTATGTCTCAGTTCTAACTTTTTACTTGTAGTTGTTTATGTCTCAGTTCTAACTTTTTACTTGTAGTTGTTTATGTCTCTGTTCTAACTTTTTACTTGTGGTTGTTTATATCTCAGTTCTAAATGTTTACTTGTAGTTGTTTATATCTCAGTTCTAAATGTTTACTTGTAGTTGTTTATGTCTCAGTTCTAAATGTTTACTTGTAGTTGTTTATGTCTCAGTTCTAACTTTTACTTGTAGTTGTTTATGTCTCAGTTCTATCTGTTTACTTGTAGTTGTGAGTTTCTATTTCACATTTTACTTTACATCTCACTTTATAAACATATATTATATTTATTACTCGTAGTTAATTGACTATATATCTCAATTCTCAGTTTATATCTCACCTTTTGTCTTTTTTGCTCATAGTTGTTTTTATCTCACAATTCTGACTTTTTATTTCAGAATTGCAAGAATAAAGTATGAATCTCGAGATAAAAACTGTGAGATCAAAGTTTTTTATTTAGCTGTTCTGCCGCATAGACAAGCTTCCATAGGTTTGTGCTCTCATCCGCAGCGGGTTTGTGAACGCCGCCGTGGGTCGGCTCTGTTTCCCAGCATTCCCGCGGTTGTAGCCAGAGGCTTCTGCGCTATCAGATACAAGACAACCGAAGAATGCTCTGTTGTTTTTTAAGCAAATCTATACGGGACCGGGGGGGGGGGGGGTAGTCTGAACCACTTTGCTGTAACTGTTCCAGGAAGACGGAGCTGTTGAAGAGTATCAGATGTCCCAGTTCCGCCCAATCAGAGAGGGATATCAGAAAACCATGAGTCAGTGACTTTACCCTGAGAACTCTCGGGAGCACCATTAATCAACTTTCCCTCTGTTCCCTTGAGAAAATTCACTGCAAAAAAGACCATTATTGAACAATCAATGACCACTAAATAGAACCCAATTGAAACCAAATACAGTGCCACAAGAAGCTAAAAGTGAAATCCGGTCAAATCCGGCATGTAAAATCATCCTTTCTAAGCAGAACTCAAGTGTAATATCATGAATATACAGTGACTTGATATTTTACACACTTTCCCAATGAACACTGGAAAAACAAAAAAAGTGAGATTGTCCAGATCGTTCCAAAAACCAGCTTCTCCGCTTTTTTTTCCCGTATGTTCCTTTTCCATAATCGCACTTACGGCAATATTTAATAGAGCGTCATCAAGATGCCGTTTCAACAGAATCTCTGATGGAAGGAAGTGAAGCTTAAGCAGCTAATTGTGAGTAGGAAGGAAGTGATGTCAGCCTCGGTGTTGCTTTAAATAACAGGAAGAGAACAGGAGCGTAGAAACTTGCGCTTTTCTACACCCTTCTCCCATCATGCATCCGTTTCTGCGCTCACTCGCTGTTCCGATGCGATAAATGTCATGATCCCTCGTTTGACATGAGTCAACGACAGGAAGTGACATCGTCATTGTATCTTGTAGACTGAATATCCAATCAGTTAGTGGGAGTGAAGGAAGCCCCGTCTCTTTGGTGGTTTAACACATTCACATGCCCTGGCAGGTAAACAAATAAAATATTTAATCTTTGTTTAGTAAGAACACTTTACAATAAGGATTCATTCGTGAATGTATTAACCGATATGAGCAAATCATTTATTACAGTACTTATTAATGTTAGTTCATAAAAATACAGACGTTCATTGTTTGTTCATGTTAGTGCAATATAATGTTAACAAATGCAACTTTTGATTTTAATAATGTAATTAGTTTAATAATAATTAGTAAATGTTGAAATTAGCCATTATCAAGATTAATAAATGCTGTAAAAGAATTAATTAATGTTAACTTATAGTAGTTAAACCTTATTAGCAGAACTTTATTTCAATTGTTTTAATTTTAGAGATATTTATTTATTTTTATTTTACATGCTAATAAGCTTTTTATTTTGACGGGGTTTATTGTAAAATGATTTGTGTGTTTTTATTTTAAGTTTTAAAATATTTAACATATTTTAAGAAGTGTTTTATTTTGATGTTTTTTATTTAAAAAAAACTATTTTTATTTTATGTTATAATAATATTAATATTAAGTCTTCTTTTGCTGGTTTTTTAAAATATTGATTTAAACTTGTCTGATTTTTTTTGAACGTTATAAAATATTTCATATTTTTTTTAGAGATTTTAGTGTTTTTATTTTGCAATTATTCACTTATTTCTAGTTTTTTACAATTTTATGATTAATTATTAGCTTTTCAACACCTCATTTTAATTTTTTACTCTTAAATCATTTATTCAAGTGTTTGTTATTGAAGGGAGCCCTCGCTGTATCACATGACCTCGAGTGACTGTTTCTCTGTGTTTGCTCTTTGTCTCTGACAGATATCAGAATCCAGTACATGTGTATTTCTTGGTTCCTGAAGGGTTTTCCAGCAAAGACACGTTCGCACACACAGTCAGTCCTGGGCGGATAAAGCGTTTCTTTCTCTCCGGTGGGTTGCGTAAGTGACCCGGACACGTTCGGCTCGGCTGGGCAGGAACAGACACATCTCTATAATGCTGATTTTCATTTATCTCTCTCTCTGTCTCGTTTAAGGCTCACACTGAGCGTTTGTTCATTCTATCTGTATTTCATCTCTCTCATTATCCGTCTGCCACCAGCAGGTGAAGCCCAGCTAACAGGAAACATTCTGGCAATGAACAAACGTTCATCCAGTAACGTTAATGGAACGCTTATTCAGCGTATATTAATGTTCTCAAAGCGCTAGGACAAAAAATATCTCATGGAATGTTTTTTAAATGTTACCACTTGTCTCGGAACATTCAGAGAATATTCAAATGTAACATTTGCAAAATGGAACGTTCTGTTAACGTTCGCATAACCATGAAAAAAAAACTGGATGTTCAGAGAACAATCAGAAATGTCATTTTCATAACTTAACGTTATGAAATGTTAGGAAAAACATATTTTTGTTAGCTGGGGGTGAGCATGATATATTTTCAGGAGAACATTCACATCCTGAAAAGCTCATATAGACACAAACATAGAAGAAGAAGGCATATGTGAAGCTTTTTGAGTCATTTCAGGCGGTCTGAAGTGTTTCTGTGCTACTGTAGATTGAGCTCAGCTGACGTGAGATTACTCAACGAGACCGAATGAATCACAGAGAGACAGACGGCACATCATATCCAACATAAATCTGTCACTGCGTCACTGGCGTACCTGCACAGGTGAGAGCGTCTCCACATCTCCCCTGCTTCTCCTCCTGAGGAGAAATAAAAACTGATCCAGATGAGTCACGGGTGACAGGGAACGTTCTCTCAAAGTTACGGACAAACGTTCTTCCAGTAACATTCATAGAACGTTTGTTTTCTGGCCTTTTAATAAAGTTCTCGAAACAAGCGATGCATCTTTTTTCATAGACTCCCACAGTAAGTGTGTCACAGAAACCGTGATATTGCGTATTTGACTTTATGCATGTGTATGAAACCCAAACCCGTTCAATTTTTGTAGGAGTCAATCGGTATAAAATCGTGTGCGAAATTCTCCAGGAGGTCACAGACAAAAATCTGCTTGTCCTGCAGAACTGATCTGACGTCTGAAGTTTCCTCTTTTGTTGTGATTAAGCAGCAGATTTGAGCCTGTTGTTCTTCCTGATCTGGATCAAAGGTACGGAGGGACAGAACTTCCTCTCATAGTCTCAGAAAACGGTTCTTAAAACCACCGCGACGGAACGCTGACATTATTTAGTGCATAAATAATGCTAAATAATCAGGAACAGGAATAAATAAGATCCACCTCGTGTGGTTTAGGGCAGATCTTGACGTGTTTTTCCGTGAGAAAAACAGGAAGTATTGTAATGGCCTTCTTGTGCAGCTTTATTGTTTCTCAATGTGGCGTGTTAATGGAGAAATCTATAAAGACCCGCATGAGGAGTCTGAGTGACGGATTACGCTCCACGAGACAAAAAGAGACCGGTGACCAATACAAAATATAGGGTCAAAGGTCAAGTATCTGAGGGAACCTGATGGACATGTGTGACGATTAATCGTGTGACGGTCAAACAGCAGTCAGAGCTGCATGAAATGAGGTTTATTTCCATGAAAACGTCTGGCGTCTGATATTTATTATGCTTTCATTTCCTGGGAATGTGTCAGTAGTTATTATCATGGATTATTCCGGTTCATTCCTGTTATGAAAAAACAATTAACGTTCAGTAATGCATCAGATGTGACTATCAGATGCAAACAGAACTTGAACTGAATAATGACTCTACTGTCTAGAGTTGATCGTTCTTAGCATGTGATTGATCTGTTGTATTGTAAGAATGGAGATAAATGTAAATTGACTTTATTGTTCCAGGAATTCAAGCTTTGCTGTTATCCCGATGTTTGGAATTCTCGTCTCCGTGGCAACACCAGATTCCTATGATGTCACCAGGACTGTGGAATGTGATGGAATAATTCCAGAACACACCTGCTTCCTGCAGACAACAGCAAGATATAGTTATGGTTTTACCAATATCATCTCCTCTCATATAATCTCCCCTCTAGGTTTGAATATTTCATGTTGACAGACTCAGCGTTTTTCAGACTTATGCTGACGCTTCATTTGATTCTCTGGGAATCTCTTCTGCTGTGAGGCTGTTCAAGGACATCCAAATGCAGGAATGCTGCTGATGTGGGTGGGACTTCCTGTCTGTCTGACCAATGACAGGGGGGAGACAAATAAATATAAATGCATATAAATGTTATGAGAGATCACAGATGGATAATTAGCATTCACACATGAGATTAGTGAAGTTAATGTGATTAGTGAAGTTATGAGAGATCACAGACGGGTTAACTAACATTCACATGTGATTAATGAAGTTATGAGAGATCACAGACGGGTTAACTAACATTCACATGTGATTAATGAAGTTATGAGAGATCACAGACGGGTTAACTAACATTCACATGTGATTAATGAAGTTATGAGAGATCACAGACAGGTTAACTAACATTCACATGTGATTAATGAAGTTATGAGAGATCACAGACGGGTTAACTAACATTCACATGTGATTAATGAAGTTATGAGAGATCACAGACGGGTTAACTAACATTCACATGTGATTAATGAAGTTATGAGAGATCACAGACGGGTTAACTAACATTCACATGTGATTAATGAAGTTATGAGAGATCACAGACGGGTTAACTAACATTCACATGTGATTAATGAAGTTATGAGAGATCACAGACGGGTTAACTAACATTCACATGTGATTAATGAAGTTATGAGAGATCACAGATGGGTTAACTAACATTCACATGTGATTAATGAAGTTATGAGAGATCACATACGGGTTAACTAACATTCACATGTGATTAATGAAGTTATGAGAGATCACAGACGGGTTAACTAACATTCACATGTGATTAGTGAAGTTATGAGAGATCACAGACGGGTTAACTAACATTCACATGTGATTAATGAAGTTATGAGAGATCACAGACGTGTTAACTAACATTCACATGTGATTAGTGAAGTTATGAGAGATCACAGACGGGTTAACTAACATTCACATGTGATTAATGAAGTTATGAGAGATCACAGACGGGTTAACTAACATTCACATGTGATTAATGAAGTTATGAGAGATCACAGACGGGTTAACTAACATTCACATGTGATTAATGAAGTTATGAGAGATCACAGACGGGTTAAACTAACATTCACATGTGATTAATGAAGTTATGAGAGATCACAGACGGGTTAACTAACATTCACATGTGATTAATGAAGTTATGAGAGATCACAGACGGGTTAACTAACATTCACATGTGATTAATGAAGTTATGAGAGATCACAGACGGGTTAATTAACATTCACATGTGATTAAACACGTTATGAGAGATCACAGACGGGTTAACTAACATTCACATGTGATTAATGAAGTTATGAGAGATCACAGACGGGTTAACTAACATTCACATGTGATTAGTGAACACGTTATGAGAGATCACAGACGGGTTAACTAACATTCACATGTGATTAATGAAGTTATGAGAGATCACAGACGGGTTAACTAACATTCACATGTGATTAGTGAAGTTATGAGAGATCACAGACGGGTTAACTAACATTCACATGTGATTAATGAAGTTATGAGAGATCACAGACGGGTTAACTAACATTCACATGTGATTAGTGAAGTTATGAGAGATCACAGACGGGTTAACTAACATTCACATGTGATTAATGAAGTTATGAGAGATCACAGACGGGTTAACTAACATTCACATGTGATTAGTGAAGTTATGAGAGATCACAGACGGGTTAACTAACATTCACATGTGATTAATGAAGTTATGAGAGATCACAGACGGGTTAACTAACATTCACATGTGATTAATGAAGTTATGAGATCACATACAGGTTAACTAACATTCACATGTGATTAATGAAGTTATGAGAGATCACAGATGGTTAACTAACATTCACATGTGATTAATGAAGTTATGAGAGATCACACAGGTTAACTAACATTCACATGTGATTAATGAAGTTATGAGAGATCACAGATGGGTTAACTAACATTCACATGTGATTAATGAAGTTATGAGAGATCACAGACGGGTTAACTAACATTCACATGTGATTAATGAAGTTATGAGAGATCACAGATGGGTAACTAACATTCACATGTGATTAATGAAGTTATGAGAGATCACATACGGGTTAACTAACATTCACATGTGATTAATGAAGTTATGAGAGATCACAGACGGGTTAACTAACATTCACATGTGATTAAGTGAAGTTATGAGAGATCACAGATACGGGTTAACTAACATTCACATGTGATTAATGAAGTTATGTGAGATCACAGACGGGTTAACTAACATTCACATGTGATTAATGAAGTTATGAGAGATCACAGACAGGTTAACTAACATTCACATGTGATTAATGAAGTTATGAGAGATCACAGACGGGTTAACTAACATTCACATGTGATTAATGAAGTTATGAGAGATCACAGAGGTTAACTAACATTCACATGTGATTAATGAAGTTATGAGAGATCACATACGGGTTAACTAACATTCACATGTGATTAATGAAGTTATGAGAGATCACAGACGGGTTAACTAACATTCACATGTGATTAATGAAGTTATGAGATCACAGATGGGTTAACTAACATTCACATGTGATTAATGAAGTTATGAGAGATCACAGACGGGTTAACTAACATTCACATGTGATTAATGAAGTTGTGAGAGATCACAGATGGGTTAACTAACATTCACATGTGATTAATGAAGTTGTGAGAGATCACAGACGGGTTAACTAACATTCACATGTGATTAATGAAGTTATGAGAGATCACAGACGGGTTAACTAACATTCACATGTGATTAGTGAAGTTATGAGAGATCACAGACGGGTTAACTAACATTCACATGTGATTAATGAAGTTATGAGAGATCACAGACGGGTTAACTAACATTCACATGTGATTAATGAAGTTATGAGAGATCACAGACGGGTTAACTAACATTCACATGTGATTAATGAAGTTATGAGAGATCACAGACGGGTAAACTAACATTCACATGTGATTAATGAAGTTATGAGAGATCACAGACGGGTTAACTAACATTCACATGTGATTAATGAAGTTATGAGAGATCACAGACGGGTTAACTAACATTCACATGTGATTAATGAAGTTATGAGAGATCACAGACGGGTTAACTAACATTCACATGTGATTAATGAAGTTATGAGAGATCACAGACGGGTAAAACTAACATTCACATGTGATTAATGAAGTTATGAGAGATCACAGACGGGTTAACTAACATTCACATGTGATTAATGAAGTTATGAGAGATCACAGACGGGTTAACTAACATTCACATGTGATTAATGAAGTTATGAGAGATCACAGACGGGTTAACTAACATTCACATGTGATTAGTGAAGTTATGAGAGATCACAGACGGGTTAACTAACATTCACATGTGATTAATGAAGTTATGAGAGATCACAGACGGGTTAACTAACATTCACATGTGATTAGTGAAGTTATGAGAGATCACAGACGGGTTAACTAACATTCACATGTGATTAATGAAGTTATGAGAGATCACAGACGGGTTAACTAACATTCACATGTGATTAGTGAAGTTATGAGAGATCACAGACGGGTTAACTAACATTCACATGTGATTAATGAAGTTATGAGAGATCACAGACGGGTTAACTAACATTCACATGTGATTAATGAAGTTATGAGAGATCACAGACGGGTTAACTAACATTCACATGTGATTAATGAAGTTATGAGAGATCACAGACGGGTTAACTAACATTCACATGTGATTAATGAAGTTATGAGATCACATACAGGTTAACTAACATTCACATGTGATTAATGAAGTTATGAGAGATCACAGATGGGTTAACTAACATTCACATGTGATTAATGAAGTTATGAGAGATCACAGACGGGTTAACTAACATTCACATGTGATTAGTGAAGTTATGAGAGATCACAGACGGGTTAACTAACATTCACATGTGATTAATGAAGTTATGAGAGATCACAGACGGGTTAACTAACATTCACATGTGATTAATGAAGTTATGAGAGATCACAGACGGGTTAACTAACATTCACATGTGATTAATGAAGTTATGAGAGATCACAGACGGGTAAACTAACATTCACATGTGATTAATGAAGTTATGAGAGATCACAGACGGGTTAACTAACATTCACATGTGATTAATGAAGTTATGAGAGATCACAGACGGGTTAACTAACATTCACATGTGATTAATGAAGTTATGAGAGATCACAGACGGGTTAACTAACATTCACATGTGATTAATGAAGTTATGAGAGATCACAGACGGGTTAACTAACATTCACATGTGATTAATGAAGTTATGAGAGATCACAGACGGGTTAACTAACATTCACATGTGATTAATGAAGTTATGAGAGATCACAGACGGGTTAACTAACATTCACATGTGATTAATGAAGTTATGAGAGATCACAGACGGGTTAACTAACATTCACATGTGATTAATGAAGTTATGAGAGATCACAGACGGGTTAACTAACATTCACATGTGATTAAACAGTTATGAGAGATCACAGACGGGTTAACTAACATTCACATGTGATTAATGAAGTTATGAGAGATCACAGACGGGTTAACTAACATTCACATGTGATTAGTGAAGTTATGAGAGATCACAGACGGGTTAACTAACATTCACATGTGATTAATGAAGTTATGAGAGATCACAGACGGGTTAACTAACATTCACATGTGATTAGTGAAGTTATGAGAGATCACAGACGAGTTAACTAACATTCACATGTGATTAATGAAGTTATGAGAGATCACAGACGGGTTAACTAACATTCACATGTGATTAGTGAAGTTATGAGAGATCACAGACGGGTTAACTAACATTCACATGTGATTAATGAAGTTATGAGAGATCACAGACGGGTTAACTAACATTCACATGTGATTATGAAGTTATGAGAGATCACAGACGGGTTAACTAACATTCACATGTGATTAATGAAGTTATGAGAGATCACAGACGGGTTAACTAACATTCACATGTGATTAATGAAGTTATGAGATCACATACAGGTTAACTAACATTCACATGTGATTAATGAAGTTATGAGAGATCACAGATGGGTTAACTAACATTCACATGTGATTAATGAAGTTATGAGATCAGATCACAGACGGTTAACTAACATTCACATGTGATTAATGAAGTTATGAGAGAGATCACAGATGGGTTAACTAACATTCACATGTGATTAATGAAGTTATGAGAGATCACAGACGGGTTAACTAACATTCACATGTGATTAATGAAGTTATGAGAGATCACAGATGGGTTAACTAACATTCACATGTGATTAATGAAGTTATGAGAGATCACAGACGGGTTAACTAACATTCACATGTGATTAATGAAGTTATGAGAGATCACAGACGGGTTAACTAACATTCACATGTGATTAGTGAAGTTATGAGAGATCACAGATACGGGTTAACTAACATTCACATGTGATTAATGAAGTTATGTGAGATCACAGACGGGTTAACTAACATTCACATGTGATTAATGAAGTTATGAGAGATCACAGATGGGTTAACTAACATTCACATGTGATTAATGAAGTTATGAGAGATCACAGACGGGTTAACTAACATTCACATGTGATTAATGAAGTTATGAGAGATCACAGACGGGTTAACTAACATTCACATGTGATTAATGAAGTTATGAGAGATCACAGAGGTTAACTAACATTCACATGTGATTAATGAAGTTATGAGAGATCACAGACGGGTTAACTAACATTCACATGTGATTAATGAAGTTATGAGAGATCACAGACAGGTTAACTAACATTCACATGTGATTAATGAAGTTATGAGAGATCACAGACGGGTTAACTAACATTCACATGTGATTAATGAAGTTATGAGAGATCACAGACGGGTTAACTAACATTCACATGTGATTAGTGAAGTTATGAGAGATCACAGACGGGTTAACTAACATTCACATGTGATTAATGAAGTTATGAGAGATCACAGACGGGTTAACTAACATTCACATGTGATTAGTGAAGTTATGAGAGATCACAGACGGGTTAACTAACATTCACATGTGATTAATGAAGTTATGAGAGATCACAGACGGGTTAACTAACATTCACATGTGATTAATGAAGTTATGAGAGATCACAGACGGGTTAACTAACATTCACATGTGATTAATGAAGTTATGAGAGATCACAGACGGGTTAACTAACATTCACATGTGATTAATGAAGTTATGAGAGATCACAGACGGGTTAACTAACATTCACATGTGATTAATGAAGTTATGAGAGATCACAGACGGGTTAACTAACATTCACATGTGATTAATGAAGTTATGAGAGATCACAGACGGGTTAACTAACATTCACATGTGATTAAACACGTTATGAGAGATCACAGACGGGTTAACTAACATTCACATGTGATTAATGAAGTTATGAGAGATCACAGACGGGTTAACTAACATTCACATGTGATTAGTGAAGTTATGAGAGATCACAGACGGGTTAACTAACATTCACATGTGATTAATGAAGTTATGAGAGATCACAGACGGGTTAACTAACATTCACATGTGATTAGTGAAGTTATGAGAGATCACAGACGGGTTAACTAACATTCACATGTGATTAATGAAGTTATGAGAGATCACAGACGGGTTAACTAACATTCACATGTGATTAATGAAGTTATGAGAGATCACAGACGGGTTAACTAACATTCACATGTGATTAATGAAGTTATGAGAGATCACAGACGGGTTAACTAACATTCACATGTGATTAATGAAGTTATGAGATCACATCACATACAGGTTAACTAACATTCACATGTGATTAATGAAGTTATGAGAGATCACAGATGGGTTAACTAACATTCACATGTGATTAATGAAGTTATGAGAGATCACAGACGGGTTAACTAACATTCACATGTGATTAGTGAAGTTATGAGAGATCACAGACGGGTTAACTAACATTCACATGTGATTAATGAAGTTATGAGAGATCACAGACGGGTTAACTAACATTCACATGTGATTAGGAAGGCTCTCTATTTAAGAGCTACAAACTGTATTTCTAAGTTAATGTTGCGCTCTTAACGAAATATTTAATGTTCACATCAGTGCTATTTTAGTATAAGTTTTTGTTGTTTTTATTATTTTTATTACAAGTTTTAGTTTTAGTTTTTTGTTAATTTTAGTACTTCAACTTAAACTAAACTGTACAGATTCCAGTTCAGCATTAAGAAGTTCAAGCGTACAGCGAAGGCGGCCATGAATCGTCCGTGTTTCAGATAACCTCTGCCGTTGACCTCTCCGTCTCGTGCAGCAGAAACACGCGGCTCTGCCTCCTCTCAATCTACATGAATAATTACACACTTCTGTGGAATTCCATCAGAGAACCGTGACCCTAAATCAGGAACGAAATGACCTTATTTTCCCTTTGAATGAAGTTTATTTTCTGACTCCTTTGGCAGATTTTTGTTCTTGTTTAGTGCAAGTAGAGGCTCCACGCCGCCCGACACATCGTTTCCACAAGCTCGTGTCGTGTTGAAGGTCACCTTCAGCTGTCGTCACGCTTTCAGACGCTAAAGAGAGGAAGGATAAGAAAGGGCCCCTCTGGACACGGAACAATGAGAAGCCACTTCCTGTCTTCCATCTGCAACTTCCTGATGAACGAACGCACAATGAAGACAAAGATCTGTGTGTCGATAACAGAGAAAAGATCGACATCTAGCATCTATCGAGACAGATTCATGTTTCTATAATCCAACACTCGACGACGGCGGCATGACGAAAACACGTCCGGATATTCGTTCTTGCTTCTCCAGTGACTTTATCTTGATTTAAGAATGTTTGTGCTGGGAAAAAAAAAGAGACTTTTTTGCAGTGTGTTGATGATAAATATCACAAATTAAAACGTATAAGACATTGAATGATTAAATGTAAAAGGTTTTTTTTAACACTCAAATAATGTTTATTTACAACTTCAAAACATCAGTGTAATTCGTCTACAATAATCATCAGTTCAGTGGCGTATGATTCGTCATGATCTGCAGCTGTTTTTGATGCTGTGACTCATGTCGGCCGTTGGTGTGTGTGGAGTCAGGTCAAGTGTGTGTCATTAGTGCAGTGTTTTCCCAGTGTGCAGTGAAGCGCTCAGACATCCTCTGCTGCATTATGAATGCTGAAGGCCGCATGACTTGTGTGTGTGTGTGTGTGTGTGTGTGTGTGTTGAGCTGTAGTTCAGTCTTTAGGTGTAATTCTGATCTGTTTTTCATGACTGTCATATTTAAGGCAGTGACCCATTTCAGCGACAGCACTGGAGCTAATGATTGACAGCTCTCTGGAATTATTCCACCCTAAAAACTCTGAACGTTCAGAATATGAATGAACTAAGGTTGAGTTCAGGTCCGTTCAGCGTGTGCATGGTGGGTTTCGGATATTTCTAAAATTCTAGAATTTAGAAGTCAAGTCGGCTGTTTTTCTACAGCTCTTCATACAGTACAGATATAGATTCAAAGCCGCTTTACAGTAATGAACATGACAATGATCAATGATGCAAAATTCAATTTCAGCTGTAAAAATAACCTCTAATAAGGCGAGTGACATCATTCAGACGATATTATTGACAGTCAAATCCATAATATTGCTAAATAGCTAACATAACTATAATCTAACTTTCCCATTAAGTTGTTATGATGATGTAATTTCTGAATGTTCAAAATGCTTTAAAAACGTTTTTCTTGGCACGTTAATGGAACATTCCATTGTTTCATTCTTCAACACATTAATGGGCAGGGTTGAGGAGTAACGGAATACAAGTGACTTAGTAACGTATTTAAAATGCAACATTTGAGTGACTGTGTTTGATTTGAAATGGGTGGTAATCAGATTCCAGTTCCATCTGAAAAGTGTTTTAGATTACCAAAGTGAGTACTTTGAGTTTTAATGTCATTTAAACAGCGATTGGTGATTCTTTGACTCTGACCGTCTGAAAAAGACGAGTTCAGTTTCATCAACATTTTAATACTTTTAAGAGGATCATAAAAATGTTGTTATTTTTATTTAGTTCTGTCCTGAACAAGACAAAATGACTGAATTTATAAAAAAACTGAACTGTCCCGTCGTGACCTGATGATCCACGACTGTTTTCATGTTTTGGGAGTCATTTTATAATTCACTCGTCACTGTGACTTTTTCTCACTATTTGTTTTTTTTCCCTCACAATTGTGAGTTTGTGTTTCACAATTCTGACTTCTTTTCTCAGAATTGCGAGATTTAAACTCACAATTGCAAGTTATAAAGTCAGAATTTGGAGAAATAAACTTGCAAGACTTTTTTTCATCTAATTGTGAATTTAGTATGTGAGTTTATATCCCATAATTCTGACTTTTCTCAATATTATCAGTTTATATCTCATAATTCTGACTTTTCTCAATATTGTCAGTTTATATCTCATAATTCTGACTTTTCTCAATATTGTCAGTTTTTATCTCATAATTCTGACTTTTCTCAATATTGTCAGTTTATATCTCATAATTCTGACTTTATAACTCACAATTGCAACAATCACAAAATTCTGAGGGAAAAAGTCAGAATTGTGAGATAAAAACTCTCAATGACCTTTTTTGTGTTTGTTCCACACTTATTAGTATTCCAAAGTATTCTAAAGTATTTAGATGAAGTGACTAAACTTGAGTAATGTAACGAAATACGTTACAAATGACTTTTTAAAGCATGTATTTTGTAATCTGTAGTGAAATAGATTTTAAAAGTGACCCACCCAGCCCTGTTAATGGAACGTTCCATTGTTTCATTTCCCAAACATTATTGGAACGTTACTTTATGAATGTCCAACTAAAACGTTTCAGGAAAAAAACGTTCCATGAGCAAAGTTCGTTTGAGAATAAATCACCAGAATGACTGACAGATGAACAAAACAAACATTTACAGTGACAACGAGATTATGGTGAAAGTCAGTGATGTGGATTAAACAGACTATCAGTGGCTCCTGAGCTCTTGCTGCTCATTTGTGTCAGAGATTTTCTTCGCCTGCAGGAATGAATCTGACTGAACAGATATTCCACACACACTATATAAACATGCTTTATGGCTGTACGTAATCTGAATTCTTCATCTGTAATGTCAGTCCAGTTCTTACACGCATCTGAATAACTGCGACGATGGAAATATCACTTTCTGTCTTTCACTTGTCGTCGCCTTTTTTGTTTTTGTTCGTTTTTTCACAAAATAAAACATGCAAAAAATGATTCACGTCATGTTTTCCAGTAGAAACATCGAGTTTTTGCTTAAAACAAGAAAGCACATCTGACAATTTAATCTTGTTGTCTCTTTTTTTGAAAGAGATTTTTCACTTCATATCTTCAGTCGTTTTGCTTTATTTGAGAATGTTTAGATCTTTGTGCTGGAAAACGAGACAACTCTTTGTCAAATGTCTGTGAAGTGTGTGTGACACTTGCTGTGATATTTACTTTAAACGTGTGATTTTTGTCCACTTGGTTTCAGGGTCGCGATGCGGTCATTATTTGCTTCTCAGAGTGAAGAGCAGAATGAAGATAGAAAGGCTCTTGTGATGGATCTGCTCATCTGGTCTGCAGTAAAAGCTCCTGATGTGAGGATGGCATGTTTAAACCATTAACTGTTATGGTCATAACAGATGGCTGTGTGTGTGTGTGTGTGTGTGTGTGATCAGCAGAACGGTGAGTGTTAATGGACTGATGTGTCTTATATTGATCTCGTCGTTCCAGATGGACTGAGACATCACGTCATACAGCGTCAAATATTTATCTGATCCGTGTTGTTCTGTCGCACATGTCTCTACTGTAACTCCTCCTGGATCTTTAAAGCCTCGCCTGTAAAAATGAAAAACCAAAGTACGACTGTATTTGTCCGATCGTCATCTGAATGATCTTCAGACGTTCACGTTGGCGTCAGTGATAATGTTTCTATTTACAGTCACTTGTGCTTGTGTTTATGAATGCAGCATGTGTTGTGTGGGATCTGGCGTGTGTGGCTGTGTGATGTGGAAAGAGAGAAAACATGTTGATCTTATTCTGCAGTAAATCACTGTAATAATCCGTCCAAACATCCAATGAATGGACATTATTTCATAATCATCGTGCCAGAGAGGAGAGCGTGTTACAGCCTGCAGGAGTGAACGCATTAAGACATCGCAGGAATGAGTGTGTGTGTGTGTGTGTGTGTGTGACTGTGTTTGTGAGAGAGTGTGTGAGTGAGTGTGTGTGTGCGTGTGTGAGTGCATGAGTGAGTGTGCAAGAGTGTGTGTGTGTGTGTGTGTGAGACTGTGTTTGTGAGAGAGTGTGTGAGTGAGTATGTGTGTGCGTGTGTGAGTGCATGAGTGAGTGTGCAAGAGTGTGTGTGTGTGTGTGTGTGAGTGTGTGTTGAGTGTGTAAGTATGTGTGTGTGACTGTGTTTGTGAGAGAGTGTGTGAGTGAGTGTGTGTGTGTGTATATGTGTGTGTGTGCGTGTGTGAGTGCAAGAGTGTGTGTGTGAGTATTCCCTACGTTACGGGGACCAAATGTCCCCACAGGTATAGTAATACTAATAAATCTTGATCTTGTGGGGACATTTTGTTGGTCCCCATGAGGAAACAAGCTTATAAATTATACAGAATTATCTTTTTTGAAAATGTAAAATAGCAGAACATTTTCTGTGAGGGTGAAGTTTAGGGGTGGGGGTGGGAAGAATGTACAGTTTGTACGGTATAAAAACCATTACGCCTATGGAATGACCCCATAAACCATGAAAACACAACAAGTGTGTGTGTGTGTGTGTGTGTGTGTGAGAGAGTGTGTGTGTGAGAGTTTGTGAGTGTGCATGAGTGAGTGTGTGTGTGAGTGTGAATGTGTGTGTGTGTGTTTAAAGTGAGGCTCTTCAGTTTTCTCAGCATTCCAGACTCCGCCCACCCTGAACTGTAAACATAGTGTTGCCATGGTACCACACTGAGCCCCCCCACCCAACGACCCCACCCACCCCTCCTACTGTGTGTGTGTGTGTGTGTGTGTGTCAGGATCTGATTTGTCAATCAGCAGAAGTGAGTGACCTCAGTAGTTTGAGTGATATTCCTAAACCAGACCAAATTAGAATAGAGGAGGATTGATTTGAACGGTCTGATCATGGTGTAGATGCATTTTTTCAGGGTTGGAGGAGAACATTTCCTGAAAAGCTCCTCCTGCTCCTCAGTGAGAATTTCTGCAGAATTCATGTAATCTGTTGAGGTGTGTTATCATCACAAACAGACCACTCCTCACACACACACACACACACACACACAGAGGTGGAGTGAGGTGGTGTTTGTTATTAAGGTGAAGACTCCTCCAGTAAATGTATCTTGATTTAAGAACGTTTAGATATTTGTGCTGGAAAACGAGACAGAGCCTCTGAGAACTTCATTTTAACTGCTGTGTTTTCCTCAGTGTCCATATGGCGTGACGGATCCATAATGCTCACAGTGACACTGTGTTCTGTGTCACCTGAAACCCTGGATTCACCTGACAGCTTCCAGACAACATGATTCACCGAACAAAAGACGTTAAACTCTCACGGATCAGAAACTCTCCCAGCGGACGAAAGCCAGGACCACGTGTGTGTGTGTGTGTGTGTGTTGAGACAGGCCTCGACTCGACCGACAGATATACACATATTCCTGCTTTTATTTTGCCGTTTCCTTTCCTTCACTGCCAAAACTCTAAACCAGCTCACAGGGAACGTTCTCACAACGTTGTGTACGTAGTTTATCTGGTCTTTAATAATGTTCTCAAAACGTTACTTATGCAGCATTTCAGTTGGATGTTCATCTAACGTTTTTGAAGTGTTGTTACGTTCACATAATGTTTGAAGAACGACACACTGGATCTCCCTCACACTCGCAGGAACACCGTCGGTTTCCGTCAGATCCGTGGATGTGGATGGAGTCGCACACCTGTGATTCGCTGATCTCTCATCCGTCACGTGGAGAGGAGAGGCTTCTGAATTATTAACCCAAAGGTCACAGGTCAGAGCAAAGGTCACAGGAACACTTCTGAGGAAGAAATCTGATGGGATGCAGCAGGTTCCAGTGTTCCAATGAAGCGAGATGGAGCAAAAAAATCAAAGTCCATCATGATATTGACCGAGTCTCAGCACACATGCGGTGTTTGAGGCTTTCATGAAGTTCACTTTCAGTCAAACGATCTCACACTCCTCAGGACGAATTAAATCACAGCACTCGTCATACAGTCACATCAAAGAGTGGAAGCAGTTCGGAAACGTTTTATTATCGTCATTTAATCTCGTTACGGTCTTGAAGAAACGATCGAGACTTCAATATGGAAGAGCTGGAATTTAATTTGCGATTCACACGTGTGCTGTTCTGTGAGAGTGTGTGTGTGTGTGTGTGTGTGTGTGTGTGAGAGAGAGTGTGTGTGAGAGTGTGTGTTTGTGTGGGTGTGAGAGAGTTTTTATATGAGAGAATGTTTGTGTGAGAGAGTGCGTGTGTGTGTGAGAGTGTGTGTGTGTGTGTGAATGTCAGTGTGTGTGTGTGTGTGTGTGTGTGTGAGAGTGTGTGTGTGTGTGTGTGTACGCTCATGCCATGACAAGTTCTCCTGCTTCCAGTGCTGTAAACCGGGAATGAAGGGAATTTCTACTAAATTCCCAAACTCTGGGATCCGAGAGGTGTTTGACATTGAACGTGACAGCAGTGATTAGATCCGGCATTTGAAGGTGATTGATCACTTTATTGATCACAGTGACTGCTGGAGCACTAATGCTTTTACAACCAACCGTTACAACATCAACAACAAAATGCTGCTTCTTTAACTACAGAAGTGTGTATGCCTTACACACACTTATACACACACACACTCACACGCACACACACATGTTGTGTTTTCATGGTTTATGGGGTCATTCCATAGGTGTAATGGTTTTTATCCTGTACAAACTGTACATTCTGCCCCCCCCCCACCCCTAAACCTACCCATCACACAAAATGTTCTGCTATTTTACATTTTCAAAAAAGATCATTCTGTATGATTTATAAGCTTGTTTCCTCCTGGAGACCAAAAAAATGTCCCCACAAGATCAACATTTACTTGTCTTACTATACCTGTGGGGACATTTGGTCCCCGTAACGTAGGAAATACCCGCACACACACACACACACACTCACACTCTCACACACACACACACACACACACACACTTGCATTTTTAAACCTGTCTGACTGTAGTGATGTGACTAGTTTAGTGTTTGTCAGGACCAAATTGTGGAATTTATGTCTTTATAAATACATTAAAATAGGCACCTGCTTGTGAAAATAGTTAATAAATGGGCCGAGTGTGTGTGTGTGTGTGTGTGTGTGTGTGTTTGCATATGATATATGAATGTGTGTGTGCTTGTTTTCATGATTTGAGGACACAAATTTGTATAATGACATGAGTATTACACTGGCATTACAACGTGTGTTGGTTGTACTGGTATTCCCTACGTTATGGGGACCAAATGTTCCCACAGGTAAATGTTGATCTTGTGAGGACATTTTTTTGGTCCCCATGAGGAAACAAGCTTATAAATCATACAGAATGATCTTTTTTGAAAATGTAAAATAGCAGAACATTTTGTGTGATGGGTAGGTTTAGGGGTGGGGGGGCAGAATGTACAGTTTGTACAGGATAAAAACCATAACGCCTATGGAATGACCCCATAAACCATGAAAACACAACATGTGTGTGTGTGTGTGTGTGAGAGAGAGAGAGAGAGAGAGTGTGTGTGTGTGTGTGTGTGTGTGAGAGAGAGAGAGAGAGAGAGAGAGTGTGTGTGTGTGTGTGTGTGTGTGGCTCCGCCCCCTCTGCAGGAGTTTCTCCGCTGCTTCAGTGTGGTCAGGTCTCAGTCACGCAGCGCTGCTGTCTGTCGCTCAGAGTCTCTCAGTGAAGAGCAGAATCACGCGTGTCTTCTGTGGGAATCGCGGAGCTCAAACGCGTGTCGGTGTGGAGCGTCACTGCAGGTGAGTGAAGCGATCTGTCCTTCCGTCGGTCTGTCACGAGCGCCCGTAGACGCAGAATGAATCAGAATGGATCTTTGATCTGGATTGAGGTACGGATTAATTCCCAAATGTAACGGATCCAGTCACGTGCATCTGGTTCATGATGTTGATTTCGGATTCATTCATTCCAGTGAACGCGGACGCCAGATGGACTCGCCCTTCAACGCTGTTTGTGATGGTCTGAGAAGCGACGCGACGCTCGTGCCGTTGATTGACATTCATTTTTGCAGCGTGTAAATACATTCGAGCTGGTTTCTGCCACGGAACAACGCATACATGTAATTCTGACATTCTCTCGCAATTTAAAGTCAGAATTCCGAGATGTAAACTCGGAAAAATGTCCGAGGCAGAAACAATCTCGCATAGAAATCGGATTATGTAATCGGATTATTAATCAGAGAAAAAATATTTGCTAGTTAAAAGTCATAATCATAAATAAGCGACTTCTTCAACCATTTCATTTCGTTGATTTGCTTGACAATACCACATTTTCACTACACTAACTAACCCTGCTGGAACTGGTGGATGTGTTTCGGTGGAGTGAAATGTTAAGTTGAGTTTACTCCTGTAAATCTGCTTGCTTTGGTCCTCCAGTCACACCTGGACGATGGGATATTAGATCTGATTAGCCGTGCCGTTTAACGACATGTTCAGGTGTCAGAGGAGTTGGAGCTCTCGAGCGTCTCCCTTCCCCCTGCGCGGCATCTGAAGGCAAAAACATTCATTGTTCACAAGTGTTTTCAGCTGCTGCAGCAACAAAGAGCCTCTCCTGCTCCTGTTGTGTCTTGGGTTTTGACTTGTCAAACTTGTTGCCAGCGAGTCTGACGGCGCGACTCGACCCACATTCCCCTCGCCGCTCGACCTGCCCTGAGCAAACACCGAGAAACACGTCAGCCTGCGGGCCACAGTTCATCAGGCTTCATGAACGTCACCGAACCTCTGGCAGGTGAAGATTAAGAGCTGCTTCTGGATCATCTGGAGTATAAATATGGTTTATGGACGATGTATATATTTTTTTGCTGGCGACACAAGCCGCATTTCATCCGCTTTTTTATTTAGTCAGTCTTTCTTCTCTCACTTCTTGCAGCGTTTTATAGCATCTCTGATTTAGAGTTGGAGTTGGTCAGATCGATTGAATTGATTTACTCTCCCTCACGCCATCCTAAGTATATCTTTAAGACGAACACAATCAGAGTTATGCTAATAAGTATTCTGCTTCTTCTTTATAACGGGAGTGAATGTGGGGTGAGATTTTGAGGCCCTAAAAAATGCGTCCACCCATCATAAGAGTAATCCATACGACTCCAGAGGGTTTAGCAAAAAATGGTGTGTGACGAACAAGGCGGGCGAGAGCCGTGAGGGAACGGCGCGTGGCCGGTAACGCGAGTGATAACGAGCGTCAGCTGCGCGCTACACCGGTCTCGTGTCTCTCACGGAGGAGCTCCGGAAGCATGAAAGAGGAGCGACGACAGGGAAGGCCGAGAGAGGACCAGGCCTGGACTTTATGCTGTGTTTTATTTTGTTTGTGTGCCCTTTTACTGTCTTTTTATTGTTTGTTTATTTATTTATTAAAAAAGTATGTTGAACGTTCGTCGGTTCCTGCCTCCACTAAATAAAAACACAAAGTAAAATCCAGGCCTGGTCCTCTCTCGTCCTTCACTGTCGTCGCTCCTTTTTCATGCTTCCGGAGCTCCTCCGTGAGAGACACGAGACCAGTGTAGCGCGCAGGTGTCGCTCATTATCTCTCGTGTCACCGGCCTCGCGCCGTTCCCTCACGGCTCTCGCCCGCCCTGATCGTCACATGCTGCATGAAGCGATGCGAAAGCGAGAAATATCCGTATTTATAACTTTATTAACTATTATATCTGGCTTCCGGCTGATAGCCGTACGCAAGTCGACGTACGACGTGTGACGCAGGAGTATCGTAAGCTTAGACGCCTCTCGCGGTTCAAACAAACATTTCCCTTTAAAAATTCCAAGCTTTATAATGATAGTGAATGGGAGGCGAGATTTTGAAGCCCAAAAAAAGCGCATCCATCCATCACAAAAGTAATCCGGAGGGTTATAAAGGATTTTTGCAAAAAAAAAAATATCCACACGTATGATGTCAATGTGTCAGAGTTATTGTAGTTCATAAAGTATTTTTCTTATAGAAACGCATCGCTTCAGAAACCAGGATTACTTTTACGATGGATGGATGCACTTTTTTTGGGCTTCAAAATCTCACTCCACATTCACTGTTATTATAAAGCTTGTAAGAACCAGGATATTTCTTAATATATCAGATTGTGTTCGACTGAAAGAAGATAGTCATATACACCTGTGATGGCTTGAGTGTGAGGAAATCATGAAAACGTTCAACTATCGCTTTAATTCACCCTTTCATTTCAGAGTAAAGACAGTTAGATTAGATTGCATTCGTGAAGTCCGTTTTCATGCAACTCCTGAACTATGCAAAATACGCAACATGCAAATATTTAAAGAAATCTTTCTGAAAATGAATTACACACGCGACTCATTTTTAGACTCGCTTTAAGAGAAGCAGAAGAGCGGTCCGAGAGCGGCTTTCTAAACCACTAGAGCTTTGTGTCTTTGCACAATGACTCAGTTCGATACTGGAATCTATTCGCAGAAGCAGTTGTTCTAAGTATTTAAAGGCACGGCTGGTTAAAACAGGAAATAACGTGGCCTGTTTCAAATAACCCTGCATCTGTGAACCTGCGAGCAGCTGACGACGCGCCCGCTCAGAGCCGCTTCCGGTCCGTTTGATTGGGTGGGAAAGTTCAGCCTCAGGTAATGATTCACTTTCCTCTGGAAAAAAGGAAGAATGTTGCCATAAAGACGAGTCTTTGAGAGACTCACTCTTTCCATGACTTGAAAAGCACCTTTTTTTTTGTGTTCATCTTTCTTTAGCTCCAAAGTGCTTCTCTTTTTTCTGAACTCCCTGAAACGCCTCCATTGAGTTTTCTGCACGATTGAATAATGATACTGGAGCATATGAACATTCAAGCACTGAAACCTGTTCTAGTAGAGCCTGAAAACACTCTCGAGCGGAGTGTGAGTTTTCGCACCGGCGCTCGCGTCTGGTGGGCGAGGAGACGCTCTGGACGTTGTTGCGGTGTGAAAGCTCACCGCGGTGCGAGTCTCCCCTGCACATTCCACACATTCCGACCTGTTAGAGAGCGTTCCGGCGGCGATGGCCTTCTAGAACGTGAGAACGCATTCCAAAGTGGAACGTTCCGGGGTCACACGGAGAGAACAGAAGAGCCTCTAATTTTGGCGGCCTGGGAAAGTGGCGCTCGAGATGGACGGGGTCAACGATCTACTGACCTTGAATCAGTTGCTGTTAGGTCTGTGTGGGAGCAAAACAACCATTATTTACAGTCCAAATGTAAATATATTAAATATAAATATATCTATACAGCTTTGACATATATTGTCCAGTCCTATATGGTGCACTGAAGACATTTCTCCTCATGTTTGAACAGAATTAGTTTGATCAGTTTCATAATTCAGGCTGAGGTCGGGTTCGGTGTGATGCGTGAAGTCTTTCTGAAGCAAAGCGTTCTCTAAAGGGAGGGACGGACGGAGCCGGAGGAGCGGATTTGCACCTTTTGTTTTTCACTAGCAAGCGTGAAGTACTTTCATCTGATTATTTAGGCCAAAATCTCTTACACAAGTGCGTTTCGCTGTCAGAAACATACTCGAAATGTACAAAGCTTTTGCCAAGCGTTGAAGGAAAACATTCTGAGGTTTTTAGCGCCTGCAATAATTCTAGGGGCATCATTTTTCCCACACAAATGATTTTTTTCCCCAATTTTAAGTTTCCAAGACGCTGTATTTTAATCATTAATAGCATTTAAAGGTAATAATAATAATAATACAATTTAATAATTAAAATTTCAGCTATAACAATGGCCATATTTATTTATTTATTTATTTATTTATTATTTTTCTTCCAAAATTCTGTTTTAATTTTTATGGGTTTTATTATTTTTTTTATGATTTATTATGTATATTCTAATCAACAAAAACTGTAGTAAACAAATAAATTAATAAAACATAACATAATCTTTTGAAATAAATAAAATCAAATAAAAATACAATAATTCCTTTGAAACAAAACGTTGCATAAAGAGCTGCACATTAATAATGATAATAATAATAATAATAATAAATGGTTAAAAAAATCCCTAGATTGGGTGATAATCCTTCAAATAATGCTTTAATAAATTTTATCATTATTTTTATTATTACTAGTTTGAAAATTCATTATTTTACTTTAATATCTCTGTCCTAATTTCTCCAAATTAGACTGAATTTTTGTTTTGTTTCTGTGTTTGATTGTTTTAAGAGCCAAAAACACATTCTCTAAACTAGCTTCAAAATCATCTGAACGTGCATCTTGTGTTTTTCCAGGTTTAGATGCCGCCGATCTCTTGACCCGCATCCGTTCCACAGACGATGATCAACTACGGCCGCCCCGTCTCTGCCGGTTCCGGCCGGCAGTAGAGTCCGATCAGACGGGACGTTGAGGTCTGCGTTAAAATGTCTGCGTGTGGCGAGTTTGCAGAGCACGTGTGGAAACCAGGCTCCTGTAAGAACTGCTTCCATCCCCGCAGCGCCCACGGACAGACCGGCACAGCGGGCAGCGCCTGCATCCGAACGAGTCTGATCGGGGAAGATGAGGATGGGGTGACGTCTCCCTCTCCATATAGCAAACCCACCATCGCTGTCAGACCCACCATGATGAACATGGACATCACAATGGAGGTCAAGACGGACATCAACATGAACACAGAACAGGTGTGTGCAGCAACGATGAACTGAGTGGATGAACTCATGTTATGGTGAAACAGTGGCTTCAGAGGGGCGGGGCTTAATAAACATTCTCCACTACACGGGTGGAGTCTGGAATGTCTTTGTAAACGCAAGATAACAGTCTGTTGCATATATGCTTTACAGGAAGGCATTGATATGGACCCATTCAGGCTGTTTAAACAAAGATAATTAGATCAGCGCCAAGGGCATTGGCTCATTTCTGTGACTGACTACAAAGCAAACACAGATAGTCTCATAAAGGCGTCTGTAGAGTCAAATAAGAAGGGGAATAACTGTCCATACACAGTAAAATCCCCAGAGTTAAATCAACTCTGCTCAGATGACATTCGGTCCCTCTCTAACTAGTGTTAAAGTCACACTCTTCAGAGATTGAGATCTTCAGTTGATTTCATCAGTTGTAGTTCTTGTGTTTCTCTATTCTTTAGTGATTCTGCTTGTTAACAGCAGGTGTTCATCAGTAATGTTCAATCTTCGCTTAATTAATTGCTTAATTATCTCATTAACTTTAACTCTGCTTCAGTGTGACTTTAACGCTATTTAGAGAGGGACCAAATGTGATCTGAGCAGAGTTGATTTAACTCTGGGTTTTTACTGTGTATAATCAATGCATTTCCTGTTTTCTCCCTGTCAGATTTCACCTAGGTGTCTTGTTGGGCTTTTTCATCGTCAAGTCAAGTCACCTTTATTTATATAGCGCTCTTTTGCAAATCATTGGTGATGAATTATTGATTTACATGTTTTTATAATAAGCCAGTTTTAGATGGTTATGGTCATATGCAACTACAAGTCATGGGTTCCCAGGGAAAGCAAAAACTGATAAAGCATGTATCTTGAAAGCATTTGGAAAATGCATAAATGTAAATGTGTTTGATTTGTTGCCAAACTTACTATTGCTTCTGCGTCTCAGGACAACCAGAAGACCTCTGCCGGACTAAAGAAAGCTCTGGATTTGGCTCCTCTGTTCATCGATAGCAATGGATGTAATAGATCTTTAAGAGAAACCAATATACAAAATGGGAAGATGTTCTCCCAGAACATGATCATCAGTAGTGTATTTGTGAGCCAAGAAGATGGCTGCGTTTCCCAAGGTCTGAAAGAGAACGGGAACAGTGGCCCGTATAGACAGATGACCAAAGTGGTCAAGAGCACTTACACCAATGGTGAAACATGTCTTCACAACGTGACTCAAAGAACCAATGGAAACGGTGATGGAGTTAAGAGTCCTCTAAGGCAAGCCAGAGCCGCGCCAGCGAATGCGGTTAATGGAACGACCAATGGGACGCCGTGTACTTCACCATCTCCAGTGACTCCGGACTCCCTCCGTGAAAGCCTGTCGGACTCGTGCTCCAACCGGAGCAGCACGGATTCGTTACCGGGACTCCGGAGTCCTCGGAAATCTACGAACGCTCCACCGAACGGGCTTGAGGAAAGCGAACCGATCTATGCCGAGAGCACCAAAAGGAAAAGACGAACTCCGTGCGATGGGAAATCCTCCGAGTCTGAAACGGAGGTCAATGCGAGCGACAATCAAAGAGCAACCATCACGGTCATGGCCGCCCGTACGGAAGAAAATAACCGAACGTTTTATTTGAGCAGCCCCGATTCTGCCGTGAGCACTCAGTGGACCCACTTCAGCCCGACGGCGCCCAAAGACTTACAAATCCCGGTGTTCACTTGGCCAAATTCTCCTGATGCAACCCAAGCAACTCCTAGCTCTTCCACCCAACCCAAGCCTCAATCTAGTCCGCCGGTTCCACCCAAGATTAACCCCCGTCCACCCAGACTTGGTACGTCCAGTCTCTCCTTAGCACCGTTACCCGAGCTAAGCTTCAACGTGGTTCTTCCTCCAAAAGACACCGCTCCCGTTCCCTCCCAAAGAGACGGCCCTGTCGTCAGCACCCACAGGAGTCTGGAGGGCTGTATTGATGAGGTGGAAGAGGAGGTCGAGTCTGATGGGACGGCCCAGAGATCAGGCTCTTGTACTCGGCCGGGCGACTCCATCAATGGTCCCGCTGTTCGAGGGTTTGCGTCCAGAGAATGGAAGAGCGAGAGCAGCGCGACGCCAGGCACTGCCAACAAAAGCAGCAGTCAGACTCCGGCTGGCGTCCCAGAGGAGAACAGCAAAGCCACCGAGAGCATCAACAGCAGTCGAGATCCTGCGCCGCCTCCGCCGCCTCCCAAAAAACACCACCGGTGAGAATTCTCTCCTAATTTTGTGTAACAATCGATTATATTCATACTCATCCTTGAATAGAGTCAGACTAATCTTGGTGTTTGTGCCATTAGAATTATACATCCACAATTTGCCTCTCAAGTTGTATTTACGACTGGGAAACTCATTTTGAGACCCTAGTTTCCACAACATCTGCGTTGCTTTCTCTTGCCGTGTATAAGTATGTCATTGACCGTTTGATGCATATTGTATGCCTTTTTACACAGGATTTATTTGACAAAAGCTGACCAGATCATGTTTATATGGTTTTCAACTAATGAGATTCAAAATCCAATGAGATTTCCCCAAGAAATGGGCAAGGATAGTCCGTCATGATTCCCATTCTTTCTGACAACAAAACTCTTGAACGTGACAAACTCGACTTCAGAAAGTGGAAATTTTTCCGACAGCTCATGACAGGACGGGACAGAGAGAGAGATGTTTTTGTTTGTTGTTCCGTGTACTCTCCGTACGGTCAGTGTGAGTTTGTCACAGATCACAGATGTTGATGTGATGGATTCGTTGTGAAGCGGTTTAGTTTGGACTAGGGCTGTGCAATATGGACAAAATAATCAAATTGCGATTTTTTTTATTTTAATGAATATTGCAATTGCGATTTATTTTGCAATTTTGGTCTTTGTTTTTGCTTTTTCAAACACGCTTCATTCTGAATGTATTCAGTGCACAAGAAGTGCAGAACAAAATGTTTCTCAATGAAGGAACTGTATTTACAGCTTCATAAACAAAACTGTAATCTTTAAAACAGAAACATCAAATAAATGAGGATTATTTCACCTGCTTAAACTCGTATTCAACGCCGCCTTACATTTCTTGTGTGAAATAAGTGTGAGTCGGCGTCTTCTGTCCAGTGTTTGACTCCAAAACTCTCTCAAACGACTGATGTTGAATTTCTCTTTTTATTCTGAACCGCATCCATATTTTTCCCTCTTTCCTCCCGTTTGTCTGTTCTGTTCTCCCGCTTTGCTTTGTCCTCATTGGTGCTCTGATTGGTGAACATCTTAAACATGCGCACAGTAACGCTTCAGTATTCTACATTACATTTACATTTAGTCATTTAGCAGACGCTTTTATCCAAAGCGAGTGAGGAAAACAAACAGGCGATTCTTCATGAATTGGCAAATAACACAGGAAGTCACAACACAAGTGCTCAGTACCATAAGCTGGAGTAGGAAGGGAAAAGGGAAGGATAGGGTTTTTTTTTTTTTTTAAATTAAAATATAAATAAATGAACAAATAAAATTGTGCGATTTAGAAATGGCATGTGCTCAAATCGCGATTGTTTTGCCTAGTTTGGACTCACAATCGATCCTCGACCTCACGAGGTGATGCGATTGCTTGAGCTCACAGCTTTAGTGATGGACTGAGATGAAGTGTTCATTTTGGGGATTTATTTCTGTCTGAATGGAGTTTCTGGCCGGTGCTGGTCTCTCGGTTTTACTCATTGTTTGTTTGCCATTCATGGGATTTATTCACGCCGCTCTGAATGCGGCTCCTGTTCATCAACGCATTTGATTCATGCTGAACATTAAGTGTGATTTGAGTTTTTTGTTTAGCCAGTGCTTGTCTTACTGAGACGCCAGTGCTGATTGTGCACTAACCCAGAGATCGGTGACTGCGTTGTTTTAACCCAGCGATTGGGTTGAATGTTTGCCCAACCGGCTAAAAATGACTGCATTGCTTGCTTAAGTATGTTGGAAATTTATATTGCTTAATAAATGTTCCACTTTTATTATAGTCGCCTGTAGTAATTGTCTGATTTTAAGGCTGCGTTCACACTTGGTTTGGTTCGTTTGGTCCGGATCAAAAACAAAACATCTCAGCGGTGTCCGAAAACGCTCCCTATCCACTATATAGTGCACGATATCGGCATTCCCTACATTCGTTCACTACTTTTACCCACAATCCTCTCTGATTTTGAGCGTACGTTCGACGCTCGTTGGCCAAAATCCAACAATCGAGCGCGAAAGAAAAATAAATATGGCAATACGGGAAGCGGCAACTTCTACGAATGTAAGTGTCATTTTTTATTAATTAGAACATCTTTGTAAAGATATTTTGAAGCGAAATATATCATAATACATGTACTTATTATCATATGATCATTTGGTGGATTTTCCTCATATGTTAGTTGTACCGTGTATTTATATTGCATTTATTTACTATTATATTTTTTATAAATAAATGTGACCGTGTCGTGTTTTTGTTCTGTTATTTTTAAATATAAATGTACTAAATATATTTTATATATATTTCATATTTTTTTATGTATATATATATATATATATATATATATATGTATATATTTATTTTGACCAGCTGAGAATCACGAAGAGCTCATCAAATGTTCAGAACAGCAGCAGGATTTCCAGAAACTTCTCCTCCTCGTCGCTCCACGTTTGCCCTCGACTCATTTTGGAGACGCCGATCTTCCCGCGTCGTCCAATCAGCGACTCGTAGCGTCGCATCTCGTGACATCACGTCCTGTTTTTGGTTCGTTTACACGTCTTTGGTCCGTGTCGCGTTCATATATCGATCGAACCGCACCAGAGTTCGTTTTACAGTTTTTATCAATTGCTAACAAGCATCGTTCAACACTGAAAGCACATTTTCAAAACTCTTCACACCGTCGGCGAAACAGAAGTCAAACTGGGAACCATTTTTCATTGCTTTCAGACACAATGCATTCAGTGACACACGTTTCAAAATTCAGGAACTCTTTTCCCGTTCGTGCTCCACAACATGCAAAATACTGTGTGTTTTCGGCACATTTTTCTAATGCTGACACACTGCATTCAAAAACACATTCAAAACAGAATGATGGCAAATTCCAAGCAGTCATTATTTTAAAATATTCTCAATTTTATAGCCAAAAATTACCAGCTAATTGCAATTTTAGCTGCAGGTGTTCCACCTTAAACTTGTGTCCAAATGCAAGAGAGAGTCGACTAGAACCGTCACTGTAATTCACTGTAATGAACAGCTACAAATGTTGTTACATTAATGTGTAGAATATTCTTTTTTATTATCACTGCAGAGTTTTTTCCCTCTTTTTTTGCCTTTTGCTTATAATTTTCAAGTACTATATTCATATAAAAAAAATGACATTTTGATTCATTTCTGATTCATTTGTGTTACAAATGCTTCCAATAAAGTGAAATCTTCCATATGAAGAACTGATTCATGTGGAAAATCACTTTAAAAAAGAGAAGCTCATCAATGATGTAATGCTTCCTGTCGTCGGTGTGTTTTCGGTCTGAATGAAATGTGTGTTTTCTGAAGGAGAAATTTTGTTGAGAGTTTTGGAGGTGAGACGAACTGTTTGGCCAACATTCATGCTGTGTGAAGAGTTTTGAACGATGCTTGTTAGCAATTGGAAAAAACTGTAATCCAACCAAACATGACAAGCACCCTTAATTTCTAACCTATTTTGGGTTCATTTTAAGCACGTCGGGCAAACATTGAACCCAACCTCTGGGTTAAAACAAACCAATTGCTGGGTTTGTCCGTTTTTCAAGCCAGCTTGGGTTGTTTTTATCCCAGCACTTCTTTAGAGAGTGTGTTTGTTTGCGGTCGGCCTTTATTTGGGGCTGAATTTGATCCGCTCTCGGTCCTGTAATATACGTGTTAACCACATCACCTTTAGGGAAGCTCGTGCGAGATCGCATCTCTGCGCTATTTTCATTAGCGTGTGGTTTTTTTCCTCTCGTGTTTGACTGACTCACAGGCGCATTTCAGTCACCTCGCTCCGTGTCCAAATAAACCCCGCTGAGATCGGCATGTTTTCAGGTTAAAGACATCTGCGGATTCCCGCGTGGCTGTGGACGCTGAGTCAACAGAGATCCCGTATCCATGGTGACGATATCTGAGCATCCGGGCGTATTCGGACCCGAGACGCGGCGTGTTTTACCATCGCCAGCAGAAGCGCCGTTTCTAAACCAGTGATTTCTGTTTCTGAGGTTTGTGGGTGTTGAGACGTGCAGATCCCGTCGGATTTACAGAAGAACGCTCCGGATGAGTGAAAGGTTAAGAGTTTCCCACTCGATGTTTTGGGAGTTGATGAAATCATCCATTTTTTAAATATTGTATTTGTTTATGAACTGACACAGTAAATGTGTTTTTATGGAAATATTGAGATGATCTCAGAGGAGTGTGTGTTCATGACTGTAGTTATTAATTATTATAAATGTATATATGTCATATATTTTCATATCATAGTGAATATTATAACTTTACAGTATTCAATAAAAATATTTATATATATTTTATATTTCTATAATATTTAGTATTCATTTACATTTTTACAGGATTATATTAAAAATATTTAATGTCATATTTTATCATGTTTAATCATTGTAATAGATTAACTATTATATTTTATTGCATTTAATATAATAATAATAATAATAATAATACATAAACGTTTAATATAGTAATAAATATTTTATACGTAATGATAACGTGCGTGATTTATTTTTTCAGTTTAACGCATTAAAAATATCGAACTCGTTTTTCCCATCATCCTTCAGCTGGTTTTAAATTTGTAAATAAAGAATTGTGATAAAATGGGATGCGTGTGCTTTAAATTCACTTAGATTAAAAGGTTTTTTTTTAAAAGCCTATAATGTTAAAATGAATAGCTTTCATTTTCATTGTAATGTTGAATGCCGGTAATTAATGTTTAAAATAATAATAAAAAAAAATGATTATTTTAATGTCTGTTTCTACATAAATGTGGAGATTAAATGTAAATTTAACATGTCCGATCATGCACAATTAATTACAGAAAAATGTGCAATTAATTAGTTAATTTTTCTTAATCGATTGACAGCAAAATGTTTTCTAGTATTTAATATAGTAGTATTATATAGTAAATATTTTAGCAAACATTTAATAATTTTAATATTAGGTGGATTTTTTTTTCCCCTGTGGAATGAAATAAAGGATTATAAGGGAATAAAGAGTAAAAGTAATCCATTTCAACTCTTTACAAATAATATTATATTTTAAAATACGCACACATTCACTCTTATAATCTAATATGTAAAAAACGGCACACTTCAAAACGTTGATATTTCATATTCACTGGAAATAACTATAACATTTTCATTTTCATAAGCCCCGCCTCCTTGGATCTGATTGGCCGTCTCAATCACGTTGACGAGCCGTTCGAGCTTTGAAACGTTTTGTCATCCTGACGACACGATGACCAGGTATTGTGAGAGTGACGTCACGGCTCTGAGAAGAACGGTCTGAGACTCAACCTGAAGAACTGAAGATCATTTATAAAACACATCCACTTCAGATGTTGTGTTAGTGGTTGGTTGATTTAGTTGAGCGTTCATCGACTCCATCAGGGAAATCCACTGAAAATAAACCATTATTTAGGCACAGAAAGTGTAAATGGGTGAAGTTATGAACTCCTCTGATGAATGATTTATGGAGCAGATGGTCCTCAAATCTGCTGCTTGCAGCAGGACGAGCGGCGCTGAGGTGTTGTGTGTGCGCTTCAGCAGGTGTTGTGATGTTTGGGTCTCGTGGGCTCGGTTCTGTGGCGTTCCGCCGGGCCCGGCGTTCCTCTGAGCGTCGCTCCAGACCGTTTTAGAGCCGAGCAGATGACCGGCGCCTCGAGTGTTTGTTTCCGCGCCTCGGGACGCGTTCTGTCCTGTTGGGATGTGATATTAGATCAGGATATTTTCATTTTCACACACACACACACACTCGCACGCGCGAGCAGAAGAGTGTTCGCGCTCGGAGTCGTCGGCTGACGCTGAGGTAGGTGTTTCATTCAGGTCCTGTCGCGTCGTCCTGCTGTGTGTGTTTGTCTGATGTGAACTCAGCAGATGGTCAGCGGGACGATTTACGGTTCGGATCCGCAGCGGAGACTGACGCCGCGCATCCGTGAGGGTGAATCGGGTTTCTGTTCTGCTCTCCGTCCGCCAGTTCTCCGAGGGATTTTTGGCATGTTGCTATGCAGTTGCTAGGGTGTTCTGATGGTTGTTTACTGTTTTAAGTGTGTGTGTGTGTGTGTGTGTGTGTGTGTGTGTACAGTGCTGTTCAACCAGTCAGATGTTCAAATTTGTCCTCCAGAGACGCAGCAGGAGTTTATAGACTCTTAATCACAGGAAACACGAGAAGAGACTGAAACACTCATCTGTTTTTATCCATGTACACACACTCTCACACACACACACACACACACGCACGCACACACTCGCTCAGACGCACAC
>CM074294.1:21843229-21865729 GCA_037194245.1 Opsariichthys bidens | reverse complement strand
TAATTAACATTTTATTAACACACATTTGAACAATGTAAGGACGAACACTTTCCTCATTTTGTCTGCGTGAGATTCTCCAGCTTTGTTGTTGTTGAGCCGTTGAAGCTCCGCCTTCTTCTGGAGCAGCAGCTCATTTGCATTTAAAGGGACACGCACAAAAACGGCGTGTTTTTGCTCCTCACACCCAAATAGAGGCAAATTTGACGAGCGATAATAAATGATCTGAGCTGAAACTTCACTGGAGACACCAGAGACTGATGTTACATCTTAATATTTCTTTCTCTCTCTCTCTCTCTCTCTCTCTCTTTCTGATCATGTGACCTAGACTCCACCCTCCGGTCCTGCCCCTCCCCATTTCCCAGCAGCCCGTTTGGCTCCGCCCCGGCATCGCCGCAGCCCGACGGGTTTCCCAGCAACAGTCTGGCGAATCAGCTGCAGCCGCCTCCGTTACCGCAGAAGAAGCTGGTAAACCGCACCATCTCGGCTCCCATTGAGTCGGGCGTCAAACCGCTCACCCGCAGCCGCCCGCGCCTCCCTTTCAGCGGGTCGGAAACCAACGTAAGCCAGCCGGCCGCCGCACCGCCCTCCAGCCCCGTGGACCCGCGTGCGCTCTTCTCCTCCAGCGAGTCCCTCGAGCGTCCGCGGACCCTGGGGAACGTCACGTCCAACTCCTCGCCGCAGCTCAACACGCTCCCGGCCGCCGGCTCGACGCTGCAGCTGCACGCGCTGCTGAGTAACATGGACAGCCGCGAGGGCATCTACTCCAAGCTGGGCGGTCTGTACGCGGAGTCCCTGCGGCGTCTGGCACTCAAGTGCGAGGAGCATTTCACCCGCAGCCAGAGGAACACGCTGAGATTCGACGAGAGCAACTGGTCGCTCTTCAAACTGACCTGCAACAAGCCCAGCTGTCAGTCCGGAGACGCCGTGTATTACTCGGCCTCCTGCGCGTCCGACACGCGCAACACGTACGCCGTGAAGGTGAGCGAGTCGTGACATCAGAACTCTATATGCAAACCTGTCATAAATATTATTTCATGTTTTTGAAAGACGTTCAAAGACCAGAATTTAGTTCTCCCCTGGGTCAGACTCAAAAGCCAAAATATAAAAGTGATTTTTGGGACGGTCAGCAGCAGGTTGTTCCATAACTGGTGCTAAAACCGGCGTCTCTATTTCTTTCCAGTCAGTAATCTTGCCGTTTGAACCAGTTGGAGTCGGTTCATGAATGACTGGGAGAGGCCTAGATATACGTCCAGTCTGGATGCTATGAATGCATGGATGAGCGTCTCCAGCTGATCTTTAACTGACAGCATGGAGTTTAGCTTAGCAACTAGATGAGGACATTTTGATGACGAGCTTTGATGTTGGCTTGTCCGAAAGTTTTAAATAAATGTGAAAAGCTTGAAGAAACTTCTCAAAGACGACAATAAAATGTTATATTCTTGCACACTAGCATTTTTATAGCAGCTTTTAGCATATTTTTACACATTAACATTCCTTACCATGATTTTGCACTTTGCTGGCGCGATTCACCATGTTGTTGACATGTTTTAGAGTTTTTCTAACGTGATTTAGCACATTGCTAACATGTTTCAGCATGTTGCTAGCATGATTTATGCTGTTAGCATTCTGCTAACATGATTTAACATTGTTAGCATAGCATTGTTGCTAGCATCTTTCTAACATGATACACATTAACATGTTTTAGCATTTTGCTAGCATGATTTATTACGGTGTTCACATGTTTCTTTCATGATTAGCACGTTGCTAGCAAATTTTAACATTTTTGCTAGCTTGATTCACTATGGTGCTAGCATAGCTGTTAACATGATTTAACGCATCGGTACCATGTTTGCAGCTTAATGTAGCGCATTGCTAACATGTTTCAGCATGATTTAACATTGTTAGCATAGCATTGTTGCTAGCATCTTTCTAACATGATACACATTAACATGTTTTAGCACATTGCTAGCATGATTTAGTACGGTGTTATCATTTTAATGTTGCTAGCATGATTTATGCTGTTAGCATTCTGCTAACATGATTTAACATTGTTAGCATAGCATTGTTGCTAGCATCTTTCTAACATGATACACATTAACATGTTTTAGCATTTTGCTAGCATGATTTATTACGGTGTTCACATGTTTCTTTCATGATTAGCACGTTGCTAGCAAATTTTAACATTTTTGCTAGCTTGATTCACTATGGTGCTAGCATAGCTGTTAACATGATTTAACGCATCGGTACCATGTTTGCAGCTTAATGTAGCGCATTGCTAACATGTTTCAGCATGATTTAACATTGTTAGCATAGCATTGTTGCTAGCATCTTTCTAACATGATACACATTAACACGTTTTAGCACATTGCTAGCATGAATTAGTACGGTGTTATCATTTTAATGTTGCTAGCATGATTTAACGTACTGTTAGCATGATGGTAACATGATTTAGCATGTTTTAACATAATGAAGCTGAAGTAAACTTGAAAATAAAGAACTCTTGTGTTCTTTGCCACCAAAGTTTCTTGGTGCAACACAAAAGCATTGAAAGCAACTTGACATTTTTTCCGTTCGTCACATTCCCGTCATGTTCACTCAGTATGATAGAAGTTAGAACGGAGACACAGGACTAAGTAAATAATAAACGATGAAATCGACTCTCTTCGTTCAGACGACCGTGAGAACTCATGCCAGCGTCTCTGACAGTCCCGCGTTCATCAAGGTCGAGTTTCCCGCCGTCAGAGAAACCCGCCGGCGCTTCCCTCGGGGCGTGAGTCGCGGGTCACACCGGCTGACCTTTGACCTCAGAGAGAGATCTGAATGTCTGTTAGTGCAAATTTCTTTTTCAGAATTTAACACTCATAATAATTCATCAAAGACGCATTCAATTCATCAAAAGGGATTTATAATGTTATAAAAGCGGTTCTTTTGAACGTCATGACAGAATCCCGAAAAATAAAACGCATGACAGTTTCCACAAAAATATATAATGATGATAATGTGCATCGGATCATGTGACGCCGAAGACTGGAGTGATAAATGACACTGTACCGTACATTCACATAGAAAACACGAATAACATTTCACCGCTTCGCTGTACTGTTGGTCAAATGAATGCGACTGGACTCTTTGAAAAACATTTCATACGAGCGATATCTGACCGTCAGCACTTTCCGCTGTGATTGCAGATCTGTAAAGGCCAGACGTCCGACAGCAAGCAGGCGCATCTGTACGGGCTGTCGGTGCAGCAGAGCGTCCCTCCTCACTTCAGCCTGCAGCAGGACTGCGGTCACTTCATCGCCTGCGTGCCGCAGAGCATGTTACCCAGCGAGGAGCGAGCGCCGGGGCCGTCCGAGCAGGAGCGCGTGGTGGTGATCGCGCGGGAGGTCCCTCACCAGACCGTGGCGGACTTCGTGCGGGAGTGGGAGTCGTTCCACCGCGCGCAGCCGGAGGTCTACGAGCGGCGCGTCTGCTTCCTGCTGCTGCAGCTGTGCACGGGCCTGGAGCACCTCAAAGCGCACGGGGTCACGCACCGCGACGTGTGCATGGAGAACCTGCTGCTGGTGCAGCACCGCCGCTCGCCCTCCGCGGACGGGACGCGCCCCGACCCGCAGCAGCAGAGCCTCCCGCGCCTCCTCATCAGCAGCTTCGGCAAATCCAAGCGGCGCAACGCGGACGACGACGCGGCCTGCGCCGACCCGCGCTTCAAGCGGGATCACGCCCGCCTGGCGCCTGAAATCGTCTCCGCCGCTCAGTATCGGAAGTTCGACGAGTTTCAAACGGGCATTCTGATCTACGAACTCCTGCACCGCCGCAACCCGTTCGAGACGACGGCCGCCCTGCGGACGCAGCAGTACCGGTGCGAGGATCTCCCGGCCATCCCCGGCGTGTCCATCTACTCGTCCGGCCTGCAGAGGCTCGCGCACCTGCTGCTGGAGCCCGACCCCGGCCGGCGCGTCCACATCCAGGACGCCAAGCGCATCCTGCAGGCGCTGCTGTGGGGGCCGCGGCGCGACCTGCTGGAGCAGCCGTGGATCTGCGGGAGCGCGCGGAGGGCCGGTCCGCCGCGGCACGAGGGGCTGCTGAACTGGCTGGACGTGAAGCGCGCGCTGCTGATGATGAAGTTCGCCGAGCGCTCGCTGGAGCCCGAGCGAAACGCGGAGCTGGAGGACTGGCTGTGCTGTCAGTACTTCTCCACCGCAAACCCCAAATCACTGTGTCAAAGCGCCGAGCTGCTGTACAACCTGCCGTTCACGCACTCGACCTGATCCTCCGAAGCGTCTCGTGTGCATGCGGCGTGAGACCGGATGTGTCGAAACACTGTGTGTCCTTCACTGGAACTCAAACACCAGCACAGACGGACGGATCGCTGACGGAACGCTTCAACATTCCGGCCGGTCGTTTCATCTTTTCTCACGTGTTTCGCAAACTCATGGAATAGCAAGATGATGTTCTACATAAATGAAGACTTGAAGATTCTAATGTATTGTGACATTTTCATGAAAATTAAATGGCAAATCTGATTATTATTATATATAATATATATTAGTTCTGTCAAATCGATTCATCGAATCAAACTACTTTGTGTATGTTTGTGTCTATATATATATATATAATAAATATACATGTTATAATGTATATACACATATATGTAAACAAACGTACGTTAGATGCGATTAATTGCAATTAATCGATTTATTAGCACTTATATTAGTTCTGTCAAATCAATTAATCGAATCAAACTACTTTGTGTATGTGTGTGTATATATATATATATATATAATTTATATTATGTTTGTGTCTATATATATATAATAAATATACATGTTATAATATATATACACATATATGTCAACAAACGTATGTTAGATGCGATTAATTGCAAATAATCGATTTATTAGTACTTATATATATTGCTGTCAAATTGATTAATTGCATTTAATCGCATCTAACATGCGTTTGTTTATATGTGTGTATATATTATATATACACACACATAATATGCAAGCAAACTTAAGTTAAATGTGATTAATCGCAATTAATCGATTTGACAACACTAATACAAAATAAATTGTTATATTCATATGTTATATTTATTTATAATCTATATATATATGACAAATATATGCTATAATGTATACACACACATATTAATGGATTTGACAGCACTGCTATATGTGTGTATGCTTTTAGTTTTTGACACAATATATATATAACGTAACAAAATTAAAATTATTAAACATATTTTTAGCCCAATTTACTGTAATGCAAAGAAAAAAAAACTTTTTTTTTTTTTTTTTTAACCGCTATTTATTAAAAAAAAAAAAAAAAAAAAAAAAGAGGTACAACACAGTTCCAAAAGTTCAGTTTTGGGAAAGCGTTTAATAGTCATGAAAAGGATGTCAGAATACAGTGAAATCTTAAAGACTTGTGAAATAGTGTGATGGAGGTGAACATTCATGCCGTTGAAGGGGCTGCTGGGTAAACCTGACCCTGCGTGTCGATGGATTTGAGTTTTCGGGAGAGACGGACGCTGCTGACGCCGCAGGACTCGAGACGCGTCCTCGTAAAAACGGCCGTAAAATCCGAGAACATCTCGTCTTCCTGCCGGTCAAAGGCGCATGAGGCTTTGATTAAACTTCCTGTTTGAAGTGATGCGACTTTCTGGTGCAATATTTCTAGCCGGACACAAAAGTTCATTTTTTTTTTTTTTTCATGCTAATTGTGGATTTATTTCGAGTGCCTTTTGTCATTTCTTTTTTTTCAGGTTGAAGCCGATTGTAAATGTAAAACGTGCTCATTTCAAGCTGAACGAGGACGAAACTGTGAGTCTGGAATTTCACAGGAGGGAAACCAATGTTGTTGTTTTTATATATATATATATATATATATGAATTGTGAAGCGGGTCTTGATGAAATCGCTCGCGTGTGTTCATAACCCTCATACTGCTTCTGTTTCAGTAAAGCTTTGGCTTTTATTTTTGCGTTCAAAGACGCCAGAAACGCAGCGTCCTTCTGTCTTCAGGAAAAAGATGTTTGAATCAAAAGCCACTGGATATAAACGTCCTGTATTAATATACTGCATCTTACAATAAAGCGTCAAATATTTTCACACATTACTTTTTGTCAATGAATGAATGAATTTTTCCTCACTTTAGTGTTTTTTTTGGTCTGAAAACGTTTGATATTTCACATTTATAAATTGTTATATTTTAAATTATAGTCTCGATAAAAATAGATGGTCGGAGAGAAAACTTTACAATTGAGTTCGTTGAAACTAAAAAAATTGAGTTTAAGAAACTCAAAATGTATCGGAACAACATCAGTGATTTGAGCTAAGAAACAACATGACTTTAACTTACTTTAACTTCAACTTATACAGGATTGAACTTTTAAGTCTCATTGTGTAAAACTGCACTTGATCGTGAAAACGATGTGAATTCGTGGCTCTGGACTTCGACTGATTCGACTGATTCGAACACCCGGTCGAAGTACACGGACGATGAGATTCACATGATAAAATGATGGTCAAAGTCCAGAGGGAAGCTCTGATCCCGATCCTCAAAGTGTCCCTGCAGGAGCAGGAGGAGGAGGGAATGTCTTGCTGGGTTCCCCGAAATCTGCCCGGTGATTCCAGAAACCCTCCACACACACACACACACATTCTCTTTTGTCATAGGTGGAATGTGTTGCCATGGAACGCCGGCCAATGGAATGCTGCTCCCGCGAGTCCAGAACGACCGGCTGGACAAAAGGCTGGATCGGGCTCTTTCTGTCTCACAATAGAGGCTTTAGAAGAGACTCGTTAACTGAAACCTGAGACTGGATCATAACGACTGACAGTCTGGAGCAGAATCACAGATTTAGCACTGAATCGAGTTCCGATCACGTTCATTCAACAAGTGAACACTTCATACGGTGAAGCTGCGGGATTTCAAAAATGGAAAATGCCTTAAAAAGTCACACACACACAGGAAGTGACATCATTCGGAGCCTCACGGCATGAAGACGTGAAGCCGATTTCTGCCACATAAGACAAAAAAATCATGCTCTCGTCAGTTAAAATTGTGGCGTAAGTCAATATTATGGCATCAGTTTTCTTTTTTTTTTTTATCTTATTTTGACTTTTAAAATAAAATTTTGACTTTGTATGCCAATTTTGATTTTGAAGTAATAATTTCCACTTTTTGCTATAATTTATGCGTTTGTGTCAATTTTTTATGGAATAATTTCAACTTCTCAATTTCATTTTAAATAACTTTGACTGTCATAATTTTGACTATTTCATCATTTTGAATTTTTATGTCATTAGATTTTTTTTTATACTTTTACATTGATTTTAATTCATGCAATATTTTGGACCTGTCATAATTTGGACTTTTTGTCTTTATTTCAACTTTTTACTTAGTATGTCATAATATCCCGCTCTTAAGTCACAATTTTGACTTTATGATGTCATAGTTTTAATTTTAATATTTAACTTTTTGTCATAAATTCGACTTAGTCAATTTGAGTATTTGTCAAATTTTACGGCCTTTGTTTTGACTTTTTATGTCAATTTAGTTTTGTATGAAATAATTTCAACTTGTCATAATTTCGACTTTTTAAAACTTTCGACTTTTTGTCATAATTTCAACTTTTTACAAACTGTCACAACTTCCACTTAAGTCATAATTTTGACTTTTTATGTCTTTTTGATACATATCTGACTCTTATATAATGATTTTAAGATTTTATGAAATAATTTCAACTTTTTAAGTAAAAATTAACGTCATAATTTTGACAATTTAAACTCATGTCCTAATTTTAAGTTTTTAGTATGTCATAATTTCCAGTTCTTCAGGCATAATTTTAACTTGCCTTACCAGAGCATGATATTTTTTCATATGAGCTGGAAACTGGCTTTCATATGCGTTTAATCAAATTGCTTAAGTCTAAAAAAATTAATGCATCCAGTTAAAAGTATGATCATGATTAAAATATGGCTAGCAATATATAACAGTATAAACAGCATCTACTTTAAAAAAAGAGCAAATATATTGTTGTTTAACATAAAAAAGGCCACAAGTGAGACTTCTGCGCTCACATTAATCACGATGCCTCTTAAACCTCAGACCTTTCATTGTGTCTCATCCTGCATGAATCAGACTGAAAGATCTCTGACTGACAGACGGCATTTCATGCAGTTGAAGTCATTTACTGGAACTGCAGCAGTGTGTCTGTGCGGGCGGCCTATCAACCAATTATAGGATTAAATCACCCATTAAAAATAATCTCTGCTCTTTTCTAGCTTTTTGATGTCTTTGCATGGTCCAACATGTCTGGGTGCAGCTCCTAATGTTTGTTTTGTTTGATGTCTGACATCAGCTCCATGAGACAGTGTGAGAACAGCTCCGTTTATGGGACAACAGTGACATCCAGCGGTCACTTTCAGGTACTGCAGCCTGTTACAGCGCTCGCAAAACTGAGCATGCGCAATGCCATGAGCACGATTTACAAAAACAATGAATAAATTATTCCAGAATGAACATGAACTATGTAAAAATGTTATAGGAAGTGTTCCTATAACCTGATCTAAGCAGCCTAACAATCCTTTAACTGATATAAAAACATAAATTGATAATGCCAGGTTAAATAGACGCGTTTTTAGTCTAGATTTAAACTGACGGAGTGTGTCTGCTTCCCGAACAATGCTAGGAAGATTGTTCCAGAGTTTAGGTGCCAAACAGGAAAAGGATCTACCGCCTGCGGTTGATTTTGATATTCTAGGTATGAACAACTGGCCAGAATTCTGGGATCGGAATAGACGCGAAGGACTATAATGCATTAAGAGCTCACTCAGGTACTGGGGAGCTAAGCCATTTAGTGCTTTGTAAGTAATTAGCAAGATTTTAAAATCTATACGATGTTTAATAGGGAGCCAGTGCAGTTTTGACAGAACCGGGCCAATATGTTCATACTTCCTGGGTCTGGTAAGGACTCGTTTTGGATCGTTTGTTTATTAAGCGAGCAGGGCAACCGCCCAGTAGAGCGTTACATCTACATTTAATCATTCAGCAGACGCTTTTATTCAAAGCGACGTACAAGTGAGGAATACAAACAGGCGACTGTTCATGAAGAGGCAAACAGACACAGGAAGTGCTCACAACACAAGTTTCAGACATTGCGTTACAGTAATCTAGTCTCGAGGCCACTTTTAAAGTTATTAAAGTTACAGCTTTCACAGAGAAGTGAACCATTTCAGCCTCTGTAGAAACCAATAGCACATGATTTATGTTACATACTGAATATATGAATGTTGATATATATATATATATATATATATACACAAACTTTTTTGTTGTTGTTATTGTCAATTGTTACCTTGTTACCTGTTACGCATCTAAGGTCTGAGAGGAATAAAATTTCAATTCTCTGTTTGTATGTGCTGTATATATATATATATATAAATATATATGGCAGAATTGACAATAAAGTAGACTTTGACTTGACTTTGATATATATATATATATATGTGTGTGTGTGCTTGTGTGTGACATTTGCATGCCATTCTTTGTCTCACTCATAAATAAAGTGTGAAAACATCACAACACACACACGCCTCAGTCAACAGACTCAAAAGCAAAACGACGTTCGCTTCCTCTCAGTAATTTTCCACTCGCGAACGACCGCCCGTACTATCGCGAAGGCCCGCCTCATGAATATTAATGACGCCAGCAGACGTTCGCTCAATACACCCCGCCGATTCGCTGAAAGCGCCACTGTTGAATATGAAGTACCCGTGTGACAGGCCGCTCGCGTCAGCCACTCGATGAATATTCATGAGCGCAGCCTTCGCCGTAGTAGCGCTGCGTGTGTTTTTGTGCGCGTCTCCGCCTCCGGTCTCCTCACTTACTGCCGACCGCAGACGAGCGCACACAGGCTCCGTGAACTCTCCCGAGGCCGGATGGTAAAATCCAACCTCCAGCGGATCCTAAACAGTCATTGCTTTGCCCGTGAGAAAGAAGGAAAGAAACAGTGTGAGAGCAGCAGCATCATGGAGGCGCTCAGTAACAGTATTAATGACATGATGGGCAGGTGAGAGACACTTTTACCCCTTCAACAGCCCGTTAATCTGATCAGATCCGACGACACTCTTCAGAGGACGATTTAAAGTCAAAACAGGGAGGGATTCTGACTGATTGTGCGCTTTAACGGGGTTTATTGATTGGGGATTATTTCCTCTCAGGGCCTGGAAGGCTAATGCTAATGTTAGCAACTGTTTTCCAGTCACGAGAAACACTCGTTTTACACTCCACACATGATATATTTAAGCTTTCGAAAGGGTTGGAAACCCGATCTATTTATGACCATGTCATGATGAGATGTTCAACTTGAATTCATCTGAGTGAAGAAGTGTGGCCTAATAAAATTCAGATCTTCAAAATTCACGTTCACGCACCTGATGGTGGTCATAATCTCATATCAAGCCATAAATGTTCATGTTTTCCCAGTTCTGGGAATAATAAACGCGTTTCGTTATAAAGTCTGCTTGTTTTTGGCTTTGACGTCGAAGGCCTCGAGCTTCACGCTTACGTCACACCGGCTGCATTTAACGCGTCGTGACGTCATCAGCCTCCGGGCCTTTGATCGCGCCGACGAGCGTTTTTGTTTTTATTGCGTTATACTGTATTTTTAGTGTTTGTGCGTCGAAACGAGATTCGCTTGTGTTTGTAATCGCGTTGAATTATTTTTTTTCAAGTTTCAATCTTTTTTTTTAAACCAGAGAAATGTACGATAATGTACAGGAATGTACATATTAATATACAAAAATGAATTAATCATGTATATTAAAGTCAGACGTCGCATAAAAAAAACGATTGACACGATAACGCGCGAGGAATTCGTTCGTTCGTTCGTTCGTTCGTTCGTTCGTTTGTTTATGACCGGAAGTACATCATTTTATTGTACAGTAGCGTAACTGTATCTCATCGATCTTTTAGAACTTTAATACCCGTATTTTTGTGGTTTATAATAAAAGAAATGTGTGTTTGATGGTCTTTATGTTCTGAAAAATCTGGAAAGTGAATAATGATGCTTTATGCAATTATTTAGTTTATTAGAAAAATATTATGAGCATGAAAAGAAGTGCGAACTTAGACTGTCCAAACTAAGTTTGTTTTATATATGTATAATATAATATATATGTATGTCAATATTTTGTAAATATATACATGCGTTTCTAAATATGCATTGTAAGTATGTACATATAATAATAATAACTAAAAAAATATATATACATATAATAAATAATATATAATATACTGTGTATATTTATTTTGTAATTTTTTAAAAATATATATATATATAATAAATAATATATAATATACTGTGTATATTTATTTTGTATTTTTTTTTAATTAATTATATATATATACGTGATATTATAAACTAAATCTAATATTTTGGATGTGATGAATTGTTGAACAAACCAAATCTCTCATAATTTATCGATGACATTATGTATTACATAAATATTTTGGAACAAATTATTTTTTTTAAATCGCAACAAAATTGCGAAAACTTCAAATCAAATTAAAACAAACACTAAAAATATAAAAATTAAACTTCATTTACTTTACTTTTTTACATTTATTTTTTAAACCGTGTCCGAAATAAAATCCGTTAGAAAGGCACTGAAATGACCAAAGTAGGCGCACGTCATTTCTTATAAATTTGAGGACAGCGGCTCCTTCCGTTCGGGACATGACGCCGGATGGAAACGGCGCTTTATTGGCTGAAGTTTATGCGATGTTGCGGTGAATCTGTCGTCTGATTGTGCCGTGTGTGTGTCGTTCCTGCAGTCTGTCCGTGTGCTGTAGTAGTACCACTGGTCCGGGGCCTCTGTGGTGTTCCTGATGCCCCTCACCCACCTCTGAAGATCCCAGGTGGGCGAGGGAACGGAGCACGGGATCACTCATCCACAGCTCAGCAGCTGTACTCGGTGAGTATGCGCTCGCCCGTTCAGCCCACGCTTCGCCAATGACATCGCATCAGCAGAGATTTATGAAGGCGGGTCGTTTTTGACCCGGGACACTGAAGGATTTTGGGCTCAGCACAGATCCAGAGATAATCGTGACGCACTGGTGTCAGATGTTGTGTTGAATGTCCTCGGATTCTTTGAAATCTCTGTAAACATCAGGGCGTTTGTTCAGCTCAGCGCTTTAAAAACTCAAAGCTCAGAGAAATACGTGAATCTGAATCTCCTGTATCGCTCCGTCCTCACAGGACAGGAAGTTAACTGTGACAGAAGAGCCTGCTGGGGCCGGTCGCCCCAGGATACTGTACTTCCAGAGCCGGCCCACCGTCTCCCGGGTGATCCAGTGGGAGGCGGTGCTTCGAGGAGAGGGCCTGTTCGTGGAGATCCCTTGTGACCCCTTCCTAGAGGGCAGCAAGGAGAGGTGAGCGGCCTAGCAACCGGCCAGAACACCATAGCAACCCATTGAGTGACGGGGGGGGGGTGTGTCTTTGGAAAAAGTGTAGAAATGAAAAATGAAGGGAAAAAAATTTATTTATATGTACATGTATGAATACAAAAAATCTATTCAAGTAATGAAAATAAGATGAATAAATAAAATATATTTTAAAATTAGTAATTAATTTTTTTTTAATTAGTTGAGAAACTAGTTTGTAAATAAATATAAATACAAATTAGATTAACAATATAAATAATAAAAATTGGATTAAAAGAAATTGAGAAATTTGATTCAAATAAGTAATATAAAAAGTAAATTTAAATAAACAAATATATTGAATGCATAAAATTTAATTTAAATAGTAAAGGATATAAAAATAAAATATTATTTTAACATACTAAAAAGTATGAAAATTAGATTGTAAATTAGTACAATTTAGAATAAAAAAGAAATGCATGAAATATTAGTATAAAACGAATAATAAAAACTGACTTAAATGCATAAATAATAAATATTAGATTGTAATAAAATATTAAATATTGAAAACAATATTATATTTATACACATTTGAGTATTTAAATCAAATATTTTAAAATAAAGAACCAAATAAATTAGATTAAAAAAATGCAAATTGGATTTAAATGAAATAATTTAAAGCAAATAATAATTTATTTAAATAAATAATAAAAATTAAATAAGGTATATCTATTGAATACAATTTGGTTTGAATAATACAAATGTAAAAAAAGAAAAGGATTAAAGTAATAAATGAAATATTAGTTTAAAAATGTATTTAAATAAATAGGATTTTTTTTTGTTTATAACTAAAGAATCTAATTATTTACCAAATAATATTTTACACACGACCGATTCTTGTCTTTACACGTTAAAATCGTTTGATCTTGTCGTGACGTTTGTGTGTTTCAGCTTCGTGTCTCTGCTGGAGTTTGCTGAAGAACATCTGAAAGTGCTCAGCGTGTTTGTCTGCTTTTACAAGAACAGGGACGATCGTGGTACGTGGAACCCAATCCGTTCGCTCCCGTGTTTTTTTTTTTTTTTTTTATATCCGTGCGCTCTTCTGAAGTGTGGTTCTTCTGTCCGCAGTGAAACTGGTGCGTACGTTCAGCTTTCTGGGCTTTGAGATGGTGAAACCGGGCCACGCTCTGGTCCCCGCTCGACCTGACGTCCTCTTCATGGCCTACAACTTCGACAGGGATTCCTCGGATGAAGATTAGTTTCCTCCCGCTTTCTCCGCATCTTCATCTCCTGCTTCTCGCCGGCCGGCTCCGTCTGCAGCCTGTAAATCCCCCCGCGTTTGCGGACTTCAGACGGAACGAGGGGCCGGCGCACCTGGACGTCAGCTTCGCTCTTGTTACGGTGTCGTGTTTGAGCTCGGGTTCAGTTCTGTTACGGTTTCGCCTTCATCAAGTGAATCTGTTGATTATTAATGCTCTTTGTTTATCAATATGGTTTCATTTTTCTGGAATGTACAAGGTCATGTATACGTTTGGGTACGCGATTGGATGTTATTCGCTCTCTTTAATGCTTCACGCGAGGTTTCGCTCTTCTGTTTGACGCGTGCGGTCAGTTTTTGTTTGTTTTTTTACCTCAGAATGTCGTGTGTAGTTCTGAATCGGCGAACGTCGTTCTCTCTGAATGTGATGTGTGTGTGTGTTCACGCAGCACGACTGGTACAAACCCTGATGGAAACAGAATCGACACATCCAAAGCTCTTTTACCTCTCGCCGTCATTTTCTTTTTGTATATCGGAAGCGCTTTTAGGCTTTTGTTGTGTGTTGGCTGTGCTGTTACTCGCATTCCCTCTCCGTGGTTTATTTTTCTCACGTTGTTTGGAAACTTTCACCTCTGTAGTGGTACATATACTGCTTCTGTGATAATAAAACCCTTATTTAAAGACACACGGGCGTCACTTTCTTTTCCACAAATCTGCTTTTAGGCCAAGATTGATCCAAATGTACTAAAATGAACTTGTAGAGCAGTGTTGATGCAATTGTGATCGCAAACATTTCGATAATGCATTTTATAATGGCAGCTGTAAGCAAGAGTCATGTGATTTATATATGTTAAGGCGTACAAATCCCAACACTACTAAAGCTTTGGCTGGTCGGGGTCAGGTGTGTGACTGTAGTCACCAGCAGAGGTCAGCAAACACTTTCGGATGGATGGTCTTCCTCTAACGTGTGTGAAATGATTCAGGATAAGACCCAAAAAAAAGATTTTTTTTTTTTTATATAAAAAATAGTTTTTTTTTTTTATTTAAAATATTATTTCTACATCTTATTTTTAGTATTTAAATCATTTTTTTGTAATCAATATATTTATTACTTAATACTTTTTTTATATTATAACAATTTTTTTTTGTATATTTGTTATTTCAATTTTTTATTTATTTTAATCAAATTTTTATTTGTTTAAAACAATATACATATAATTACTTAATCTAATTTGTATTTGTTTTCATTTACAATATTAACTAATGTCTTTTTATAATTTATACATTGTATAATTTAAATAAAACGTTTGTATTCGATGTATTTAATATTTTTTAAATCACCTTTTTATATTTGTTTATTTCAATCTAATCATCATTTATTTGACTTATTTTTATTATTTCAACACTTTTTACAGATTATGAGAGAAATACAATGCAATACATTTTTTCGATTCTGTAAATGGTCACCTTTTTTTTTTTTTACAGTTTACGTAAAATTAATGATGAAATGTAAAAGTCTGTCAATATGAACTCACGAAAACGACATAAATAATAAAAAAATCGGTTGTTTAAAATAATTTTAGATGAAGTACGCTATGTACATAAAAACGAAAATATTTTTTAATTAATACTTGAAAAAAAATAACGTACACACGTATAAAATATATTATATAAACACGCTTTGGAAAGTGTGAAGCGTCTCTGTCACTTTAAAATCACGGTTCTTTTTTCCACATATTTACATTTCGCGAGACTTGCCCTCCGCTCGCGAGATTTGGCGTGACCCCCCGTTTGCGAGACGCGCGTTTCCCCCGCAGAGGAGCGCGCATGGATCCCTGAGCGCGCTCGCGCGCACACACGCCCCCGACGCCCCCCAAACACACGCACTTTCCGCGCTCGCTCGGTCTGTTTTTGACGGTCGTCGATCGGCGCGGAGCGACGATGTGGATTCAGATCCGGACGATCGACGGGAAAGAGACGCGGACGGTGGAGGATCTGTCGCGCCTCACGAAGATCGAGTCGCTGCGCGTGAAGATCCGAGACATCTTCAACGTGAAGCCCGAGCAGCAGAGACTCTTCTACCGAGGAAAACAGGTAAGAGCCGCGACGAGGATCCGCTTCCTGTTTGCATGGGAATTCGGTTCTTGCGCAACAGTCCAGAATGCGCTCACAACTGATCCGGATTCAGCCAGAAAACTTCCTGCCTCAGAGCCGCGCGCGATCCACTGAAGCACATCAATACCGCTCGCTCGCGCGCGCGCGCGCTCTCTGTGTGTGTGTTGACTGACAGCTGCATGTCACTCATGTCGCCTCTGAGCAGCAGCGTCACGTGTTCACACTCTTCATCAGCTCATGCTCTTCATCATGTGTTGAACTCATTCAGACTGAACTGCCGCTTCAGTGCAGAGATCCTTTAGAAAAGCCCACAGTTTCAGGCCCCATCCTGCAGCTTTACAGTTTGTTGTGTAAAGAAAGGCCCAGTTTTTACTGAGAGAAGTCAATATTAAAAATATGTGTAAGATAGTATTTGGAAAATATATAGTTTAGCTACATTATTAATTTTTTTCTACTCGGCACTGCACTGTTAGAGGTGCGTCTTTGTTTAAATCTATGATTTAGTGCTTGATTTTAATATAATGTTATTATTTTACTTATTTATTTAAATATATTTTTATTTTTTCAATTTGAAGTTATTTAATCTAATTATAATTTATTGTTTATTTATTTTTATTTTTTCAATTTAAAGTTATTTAATCTAATTATAATTTATTGCTTATTTATATATATTTTTTTGCTTTAATCTTATTAAATCTGTTTCATTGTTTATTTATAATTTATTTTATCTAATTGGTACTATTTATTAATGTTTATTTATGTTATTCTAATTTAAACTAATTTTTTAATATTGTATTTATTTTAAATCTATTTTTATTCATTTTAATATTATTTCATCTACATAATCTAATTGTTTTTGTATTTAATCTTAAGTACATTCTTATTAACTATTTCATCTAAATTATTAATTTATTTGATCTAATTGTTGTTATTATGGTATTATAACATAATATATATTCTATTAATTTACATGAAATCTATTTTTATTCATTTTAATATTAAATCTACATAATCTAATTGTTTTTTGTATTTAATCTTAATTACATTCTTATTAACTATTTAATCTAAATTATTAATTTATTTGATCTAATTGTTATTATGGTATTATAACGTAATATATATTCTATTAATTTACATGAAATCTATTTTTATTCATTTTAATCTTATTAAATCTATTTAATGTAGTTATTCATTTTCCTTGAATTATTTATTCTATTTATTAACTTCAGTTAATTAATTAATTTGTTACGTTATATTTTTTATTTATTGGTTTATTTATTTTATAATATCTATCAATGTAATTATTAATTCTTCATCTAATTTAATATTCTATTTATTTATTTTAATCTATTTAATCGTTTCGTTTATTTATTTTTTTAAATCAATATTTATGTTTCCTCTAAACATTTCCTCGGAGCAGAGTTGTAATACTGAAGGTCTGAAGAGCCGAGAATCTTCGCAGATCGTTTGCCGCTGTTAATTAGTCATTTAGCAGCGCTGAAGTCTCAACTGGTTTTGCGTCAGGACCCGGTCTTGGTCACATGGCAAAAAAAATATCAATATTAAAATGAACTGCATCCCAACAACATGCAGAATGAAGAGGATCGTGAACAACAGCAGATCAAACTCTGTGAATGATTGACAGTCACAGATGAATGACGTGTTGTTTGATGCTGAACAGATCAACATGCGTCTGAATGACGACAACTTGATTATCGTTACAATATCGCTATTTAAATGCTCGCGCTCTGATTGGCTGTCAATGTTTTTGTTGTTTATCAGCTGGAAAAAAAAAGTGATTCTGGCGGTATCTTTCCTCTAGTTGTGGTGTGAACTTCCTATTTTCATGAGCTGTTGACGCGACGCGTGAGATCCGTAGAGTTTGGAACTGGAACAAGAGAATGCGTGCTGACGCTGGAAGACGCTGTCTAGATAGGCCGCTCGCTGGGATTGGAAGTTTTTCATGAGGCTACTGTTGATTTATTGAGTGTGTGTGAGAGAGAGAGAGTGTGTGTGTGTGTGTGTGTGTGTGTGGGGGGGTGTTCCTCTGTGTATGGTTTATGAGGACACATGTGTAATGACGTGTATTACAATGTACACATGGTTCATAAGGACACTTCCTGTGTCCTCGTAAATCAAATGACTTAAAACCCAATACGCCTGTGGAGAGTCCCTGTAAACCACATATACCACCATGTGTTTGAGAGAGTGTGTGTGTGTGCGGTAAGATTTTATGTCACGTTCTGGCTTGTGCTTCTCATTTGGCATTCAGGAACCCACAGTTCATTCTGACGGCATTCACTCACTCTTACACACTCACTCACAAACCCTCACTCACCCACTCACTCACAAACACTCAAACACTCACTCACTCATTCATACACTCACTCACTAACACTCACTCACAAACCCTCACTCACCCACTCACTCACAAACACTCAAACACTCTCACTCATTCATACACTCACTCACTAACACACTCACAACCCCCACTCACTCACTCATTCATACACTCACTCACAAACACAAACTCTCAAACACTCACTCATTCATACTCACTCACTAACACTCACTCACAAACCCTCACTCACCCACTCACTCACAAACACTCACTCACTCATTCATACACACATATTCAAAAACACTCACTCATTCATACACTCACTCACTAACACAAACTCACAAACCCTCACTCACCCACTAACTCACAAACAGTCAAACACTCACTCACTCACTCATTCATACACATAAACTCACTCACAAACACTCACTCATTCATACTCACTCACTCACTCACTCATTCATACACACAAACACTCACTCACAAACACTCACTCACACACTCATTCATACACACAAACACTCACTCACAAACACTCACTCACTCACTCATTCATACACTCACTCACTAACACTCACTCATTCATACTCACTCCCTCATTCATACTCACTCCCTCATTCATATTCACTCACTCATTCATACTCACTCCCTCATTCATACTCACTCACTCCCTCATTCATATTCACTCCCTCATTCATACTCACTCACTCCCTCATTCATATTCACTCCCTCATTCATATTCACTCCCTCATTCATACTCACTCCCTCATTCATATTCACTCACTCATTCATACTCACTCCCTCATTCATACTCACTCACTCCCTCATACTCACTCACTCCCTCATTCATATTCACTCCCTCATTCATACTCACTCACTCCCTCATTCATACTCACTCCCTCATTCATACTCACTCACTCATTCATACTCACTCCCTCATTCATATTCACTCCCTCATTCATACTCACTCACTCCCTCATTCATATTCACTCCCTCATTCATACTCACTCACTCCCTCATTCATATTCACTCACTCATTCATACTCACTCCCTCATTCATACTCACTCACTCCCTCATTCATATTCACTCACTCATTCATACTCACTCACTCCCTCATTCATACTCACTCCCTCATTCATACTCATTCACTCATACTCACTCACTCACTCCCTCATTCATACTCACTCACTCCCTCATTCATACTCACTCCCTCATTCATATTCACTCCCTCATTCATACTCACTCACTCCCTCATTCATACTCACTCCCTCATTCATACTCACTCACTCATTCATACTCACTCACTCATTCATACTCACTCCCTCATTCATACTCACTCACTCCCTCATTCATACTCACTCACTCCCTCATTCATATTCACTCCCTCATTCATACTCACTCACTCCCTCATTCATACTCACTCCCTCATTCATACTCACTCACTCATTCATACTCACTCCCTCATTCATATTCACTCCCTCATTCATACTCACTCACTCCCTCATTCATATTCACTCCCTCATTCATACTTACTCACTCCCTCATTCATATTCACTCCCTCATTCATACTCACTCACTCATTCATACTCACTCACTCATTCATACTCACTCCCTCATTCATATTCACTCCCTCATTCATACTCACTCACTCCCTCATTCATACTCACTTCCCTCATTCATGCTCACTCACTCCCTCATTCATACTCACTCACTTCATACTCACTCCCTCATTCATACTCACTCCCTCATTCATACTCACTCACTCCCTCATTCATATTCACTCCCTCATTCATACTCACTCACTCCCTCATTCATACTCACTCCCTCATTCATACTCACTCCCTCATTCATACTCACTCCCTCATTCATATTCACTCCCTCATTCATACTCACTCACTCCCTCATTCATATTCACTCACTCATTCATACTCACTCCCTCATTCATACTCACTCACTCCCTCATTCATATTCACTCACTCATTCATACTCACTCCCTCATTCATACTCACTCACTCCCTCATTCATACTCACTCCCTCATTCATATTCACTCCCTCATTCATACTCACTCCCTCATTCATACTCACTCCCTCATTCATATTCACTCCCTCATTCATACTCACTCCCTCATTCATACTCACTCACTCCCTCATTCATACTCACTCCCTCATTCATACTCACTCCCTCATTCATACTCACTCACTCACTCATTCATACACAAACTCACTCACAAACACTCACTCATTCATACATACACATACACTCACTCATTCACACACACACACACACACTCCGACAAATACTCACTCACACACTCATTCATTCACACGCACATTCATACTAACACACTCTCTCTCTCTCTCTCTCACACACACACTCACTCACTCACTCATAAACACTCACTCTTTCATACACACTCGGAAATTGTGCTTTGCATTTCGGCCATCCAAGTGCACTCACAAACCATAAACACGCATGGCAATGAGAGTACATTTCCTGCCCGTACGGAGACTCGAACCTGCGACCTTTGGGTTACAAGTCTAACCGACACTCTGACCGTTAGGCCCGTTCACGGATGTTCGTGTGGACGTCTCTCCGGCTCAGCAAACTCTACCGGAACCGGCAGGCGCTGCAACATCACCGCTCACAGTTAACAGCTGATTTGCATACAATCACTTTAATTGCACATAAGGCAGTTTTTATTATAAGAACTTCCTAATGACATAATTATGTTTCATTTCTGAAATATAAACATTTAAGCAGTGAGTGTCGTTCTCGTGACAGATTAAATATTGAAGAACAGGATCAGCAAAAATGCTATGAAAATGAATGAATGTATTTGTTGCTGTTGTTATCAATCATGGAGTTATTGGTGTCAGTTTTTATATTTATTTCATGTCATGAGAACGTTGACTCTCTTTCAAACTCTCAGTGATATTGTGTGTGTCGACCGGCCCGATGTGAAACGGAATATGTTCTGCAACAACTGCCTTTTGAAAAAGATCGTGGTGAATTTTTCATGAGTCTCCACGCGTCCGTTCGCGCGTGTGTATCTGTGCTCCTCGCAGCACGTCTGCCGTCTAATGAGTGTTCTGCTCCACGGCTCCGCGGCGGCCATCTTGTGCTGCCGGGCTGGTTCTGTGCCGGTCTGACGCTCGTGGCGAGAGGAAACGGCGGCTCGGACTCGCTCGCCGCTGCAGAAAGCTGCGGTCGTGACTTACTGATCGTGAAAAACCTTCATCTGTCCGTCAGCGACGGCGCCGAGGGAAACGCTGGCCGTGATCAGAGCCGCTCGTGTCACAAAAGGGATTCTGGGAGATTTGTTGTGTTGTTGTCAGAGTGAATTTAGCTCCGACAATCTGACGTGTTGTGTTGTGTGTTTTTGTTCCGGACGAGTGTCCGTTTATCAGCAGGAGCTGCAGGGGATTTCCATGTTAACACACACACACACACACACACATACAAGCACTCACACAATAAACACACACGCACAAGCACTCACACAACACACATTCACATATCATACACACAGATACACACTTACAAAACACACACACTCACACATCATACACACGACACGACACGCTCACACAACACACGTACAAAAACACATGCATTATAAATGCATACACACACACACACTCACACACACACTAATGTACACAGACAATTACACACACAACACACATGCATACACAACACGCTTATAAATGCACGCGCACACACACACACACACACACACTTACATGCACACACACACTTCATGCACGCACACAGACAATTATATATGCACACACACTCACACTTACGCGCGCACACACACACTTCATGCACACACACACACACTTCATGCACACACACGTGCACTCACACTTACGCGCACACACACACTTCATGCACACACACAGACAATTATATATGCACACACACACACTCACACACTTGTGCATCACACCCTTGCACACACACATACACACTCACACACTTGTGCATCACACCCTTGCACACACACACACGCACTCACACTTACGCGCACACACACTTCATGCACACACACACACACACTCACACACTTGTGCATCACACCCTTGCACACACACACACACACGCACTCACACTTACGCGCACACACTCACACACTTGTGCATCACACCCTTGCACACACACACACACGCACTCACACTTACACGCACACACACTTCATGCACACACACACACACACACTCACACACTTGTGCATCACACCCTTGCACACACACACACGCACTCACACTTACGCGCACACACACACAGACAATTATATATGCAGTGTGCACACACACACTCACACATACATTAATGTACACACACAGACAA
>CM074294.1:21818229-21838229 GCA_037194245.1 Opsariichthys bidens | reverse complement strand
CACACACTCAACAAAGATACACTCTCTCTCTCTCTCACACACACACACTTAGACACTCAACACACTCACTCACACACACACACACACACACACACACAGGTTCGTTTTGCTATCTTAGTGTGGTCATTCCATAGTTGTAATGGTTTTTCTACTGTACAAACTGTACATTCTGCCCCCCCCCCAAACCTACCCATCACACAAAATGTTCTGCTATTTTACATTTTAATAAAACATTGTTTAGTGTGTTTTTAAAGCTGTTTGAAATATGACTCATGAAATGTCCTCATATTTCATGTTTACGTCATAATACCAGTGTAATACCCTTGACATTATACACATTTGTGTCCTAACACACTTACACACTCAACAACACTCTCACACACACATACACACATACTCACACACTCAACACACACTCACACACACATACACACATACTTACACACTCAACACACACTCACACACACACACACACATACATACTTACACACTCAACTCACTCACACACACTTACACACTCAACACACACTCACACACACACACACACACTTACACACTCAACACACACTCACACACACACACACATACACACATACTTACACACTAAACACACACTCACACACACACACACACATGCATACTTACACACTCAACTCACTCACACACACACACTCACACACACACACTTACACACTCAACAACACTCTCACACACACACACACATACACACATACTTACACACTCAACACACACTCACACACACACTTACACACTCAACTCACACACACACACACTTACACACTCAACTCACACACACACACACACTTACACACTCAACAACACTCACACACACACACACATACACACATACTTACACACTCAACACACACTCACACACACACTTACACACTCAACTCACACACACACACACTTACACACTCAACTCACACACACACACACACTTACACACTCAACAACACTCACACACACACACACACACACACACTCAACAACACTCACACACACACACACACACACATACTTACACACGCAACACACACTTACACACTCAACAACACACACACACACACACACTTACACACTCAACAACACTCACACACACACACACACTCACACACACACTTACACACTCCTCTCACACACACACTTACTCACACACACACACACGCAGACACACTTAGACACTCAACACACTCACACACTTACACACACACACACACACTTACACACTCAACAACACTCACACACACACACACACTCACACACACACTTACACACTCCTCTCACACACACACTTACTCACACACACTTACTCACACACACACGCAGACACACTTAGACACTCAACACACTCACACACTTACACACACACACACACACACACTTAGACACTCAACACACACACACACTCTCACACTCACAGATTTACACACTCACACACACACACACACACACACACACTTGCACACACTCACACACTCACACACACACACACACGTTTACACACTCACACACACACACACACTCACACACTTACACACACACACACTTTCACACTCACACACACACTTAGACACTCACACACACACACTTAGACACTCACACACACACACACACACACACACTTAGACACACACACACACACACACACTTAGACACTCACACACACACACTTTCACACTCACACACACACACTTTCACACTCACACACACACACTTAGACACTCACACACACACACACACACACACACACTTAGACACACACACACACACACACTTAGACACTCACACACACACACTTTCACACTCACACACACACACTTAGACACTCACACACACACACACACTTAGACACTCACACACACACTTAGACACTCACACACACACACACACACACACACTTAGACACTCACACACACACACTTTCACACTCACACACACACACTTAGACACTCACACACACACACACACACACACACTTAGACACTCACACACACACACACACACACACTTAGACACTCACACACACACACACACACACACACACACACAGAGTGAAGTGGTTCTGTCATTGATTATATGAACACACACTTCTCGTGTTGTTGTACGTGAAGCTCATAATTACAGTATCTTCTTCATAACTTCTTTCTCATGGCGTACAGTTGATGTGGGTTGATTGAACAGGTCATCTTAAGACAAAACTATAACAGTAACTGTAATGATGACATGAACAATAACTATAATAACTGTGACTGATATGACAGCGACGGTAATGACAACTATAACAATGATGATAATTGTATCTAATTTCTTTGTAACGACGGTCGTCCAGGGCGACGCTGACCGCTGTTTCTTCATAGCTGTGGCGTCTCCACACAGCAAGATGTAAAAATTGATTTAAGTTTAATTTGTTTGATCAAATCAAAGCCGTTTTACTCAAGCAGCCTGGCTTCCCCTGAGGTTTTTTTGTGGACATGTTTCTCCGCCGTCGGCTTCGCGTGTCATTATTTTGTTCTCTGAACGTTTTAAGTGAATTATGTGGAATCTGGACGGAGGAAGCCAAACATGAGTCATTTTCCGTCAGAGCTTTTCTCCTTCCCGACTTCTGTAGAGACGCTCTTTCATTTTCTCGATGAAGTATCATTTTAAGATTAACGGGATTTTGCTCCCGTTTCAGTCACACGGCGGTTTGGGAAGAAAACTTTCACCCCAAAAAAGAACAACATAAGAAATGATACGGCAGGAAGTTCTGTTACATGAACTAACAACCAACAGTTCTTCTACAGGTAATTTTAACGTTTACTAAAAATCAAAAGATGCAGCTGTGAAAAGGAATGCACTAACATGAACACATTTTTTCTAGGGCTGTCAGTTCATCACATTAATTTGGTGTTATTAATTAATTAACGGGTTGAAGTTTCAAATGTTTTTAACCACCCAGACCTCGTCATCTTACACTGATGCAGTTCAGTTATGATCAGCGCAGGGTGTGTTACTGTTAAAATGTGTTTCACTACAGATGACAAAATACATGCTTTAAAAAGTCATTTGTAACGTATTTCATTACATTACTCAAGTTTAGTCGCTTCATCTAAATACTTTAGAATACTTTGGAATACTAATAAGTGTGAAACAAACACAAAAAAGGTCATTGTGAGTTTTTATCTCACAATTCTGACTTTTTTCCCTCAGAATTGAGTGAAATAAAGTTGCAATTGTGAGTTATAAAGTCAGAATTATGAGATATAAACTCACAATATTGAGAAAAGTCAGAATTATGAGATATAAACTCACAATATTGAGAAAAGTCAGAATTATGAGATATAAACTGACAATATTGAGAAAAGTTAGAATTATGAGATATAAACTCACAATATTGAGAAAAGTCAGAATTATGAGATATAAATTGACAATATTGAGAAAAGTCAGAATTATGAGATATAAACTGACAATATTGAGAAAAGTCAGAATTATGAGATATAAACTCGCAATATTGAGAAAAGTCAGAATTATGAGATATAAATTGACAATATTGAGAAAAGTCAGAATTATGAGATATAAACTCGCAATATTGAGAAAAGTCAGAATTATGAGATTTAAACTCACAATATTGAGAAAAGTCAGAATTATGAGATATAAACTGACAATATTGAGAAAAGTCAGAATTATGAGATATAAACTCACAATATTGAGAAAAGTCAGAATTATGAGATATAAATTGACAATATTGAGAAAAGTCAGAATTATGAGATTTAAACTCACAATATTGAGAAAAGTCAGAATTATGAGATATAAACTGACAATATTGAGAAAAGTCAGAATTATGAGATATAAACTCGCAATATTGAGAAAAGTCAGAATTATGAGATATAAACTGACAATATTGAGAAAAGTCAGAATTATGAGATATAAACTCACAATATTGAGAAAAGTCAGAATTATGAGATATAAACTCGCAATATTGAGAAAAGTCAGAATTATGAGATATAAACTCGCAATATTGAGAAAAGTCAGAATTATGAGATATAAACTGACAATATTGAGAAAAGTCAGAATTATGAGATATAAACTCGCAATATTGAGAAAAGTCAGAATTATGAGATATAAACTGACAATATTGAGAAAAGTCAGAATTATGAGATATAAACTGACAATATTGAGAAAAGTCAGAATTATGAGATATAAACTCACAATATTGAGAAAAGTCAGAATTATGAGATTTAAACTCACAATATTGAGAAAAGTCAGAATTATGAGATATAAACTCACAATATTGAGAAAAGTCAGAATTATGAGATATAAACTCACAATATTGAGAAAAGTCAGAATTATGAGATATAAACTGACAATATTGAGAAAAGTCAGAATTATGAGATTTAAACTCACAATATTGAGAAAAGTCAGAATTATGAGATATAAACTCACAATATTGAGAAAAGTCAGAATTATGAGATTTAAACTCACAATATTGAGAAAAGTCAGAATTATGAGATATAAACTCACAATATTGAGAAAAGTCAGAATTATGAGATTTAAACTCACAATATTGAGAAAAGTCAGAATTATGAGATATAAACTCGCAATATTGAGAAAAGTCAGAATTATGAGATAAAAACTCACAATATTGAGAAAAGTCAGAATTATGAGATAAAAACTGACAATATTGAGAAAAGTCAGAATTATGAGATATAAACTGACAATATTGAGAAAAGTCAGAATTATGAGATATAAAACTCACAATATTGAGAAAAGTCAGAATTATGAGATATAAACTCACAATATTGAGAAAAGTCAGAATTATGAGATATAAACTCACAATATTGAGAAAAGTCAGAATTATGAGATATAAACTCACAATATTGAGAAAAGTCAGAATTATGAGATATAAACTCACAATATTGAGAAAAGTCAGAATTATGAGATATAAACTCACAATATTGAGAAAAGTCAGAATTATGAGATATAAACTCACAATATTGAGAAAAGTCAGAATTATGAGATATAAACTCACAATATTGAGAAAAGTCAGAATTATGAGATATAAACTCGCAATATTGAGAAAAGTCAGAATTATGATATAAACTCACAATATTGAGAAAAGTCAGAATTATGAGATAAAAACTCACAATATTGAGAAAAGTCAGAATTATGAGATATAAACTCACAATATTGAGAAAAGTCAGAATTATGAGATATAAACTGACAATATTGAGAAAAGTCAGAATTATGAGATATAAACTGACAATATTGAGAAAAGTCAGAATTATGAGATATAAACTGACAATATTGAGAAAAGTCAGAATTATGAGATATAAACTCACAATATTGAGAAAAGTCAGAATTATGAGATATAAACTCACAATATTGAGAAAAGTCAGAATTATGAGATAAAAACTCACAATATTGAGAAAAGTCAGAATTATGAGATATAAACTCACAATATTGAGAAAAGTCAGAATTATGAGATATAAACTGACAATATTGAGAAAAGTCAGAATTATGAGATATAAACTCACAATATTGAGAAAAGTCAGAATTATGAGATATAAACTCACAATATTGAGAAAAGTCAGAATTATGAGATTTAAACTCACAATATTGAGAAAAGTCAAAATTATGAGATATAAACTGACAATATTGAGAAAAGTCAGAATTATGAGATATAAACTCGCAATATTGAGAAAAGTCAGAATTATGAGATAAAAACTGACAATATTTAGAAAAGTCAGAATTATGAGATATAAACTGACAATATTGAGAAAAAGTCAGAATTATGAGATATAAACTCGCAATATTGAGAAAAGTCAGAATTATGAGATATAAACTGACAATATTGAGAAAAGTCAGAATTATGAGATATAAACTCACAATATTGAGAAAAGTCAGAATTATGAGATATAAACTCACAATATTGAGAAAAGTCAGAATTATGAGATATAAACTCACAATATTGAGAAAAGTCAGAATTATGAGATATAAACTCACAATATTGAGAAAAGTCAGAATTATGAGAAATAAACTCACAATATTGAGAAAAGTCAGAATTATGAGATATAAACTGACAATATTGAGAAAAGTCAGAATTATGAGATATAAACTCACAATATTGAGAAAAGTCAGAATTATGAGATATAAACTGACAATATTGAGAAAAGTCAGAATTATGAGATATAAACTGACAATATTGAGAAAAGTCAGAATTATGAGATATAAACTGACAATATTGAGAAAAGTCAGAATTATGAGATATAAACTGACAATATTGAGAAAAGTCAGAATTATGAGATATAAACTGACAATATTGAGAAAAGTCAGAATTATGAGATATAAACTGACAATATTGAGAAAAGTCAGAATTATGAGATATAAACTCACAATATTGAGAAAAGTCAGAATTATGAGATATAAACTCACAATATTGAGAAAAGTCAGAATTATGAGATATAAATTGACAATATTGAGAAAAGTCAGAATTATGAGATAAAAACTCACAATATTGAGAAAAGTCAGAATTATGAGATATAAACTCACAATATTGAGAAAAGTCACAATTATGAGATATAAACTCACAATATTGAGAAAAGTCAGAATTATGAGATATAAACTCGCAATATTGAGAAAAGTCAGAATTATGAGATATAAACTCGCAATATTGAGAAAAGTCAGAATTATGAGATATAAACTGACAATATTGAGAAAAGTCAGAATTATGAGATATAAACTGACAATATTGAGAAAAGTCAGAATTATGAGATATAAACTCACAATATTGAGAAAAGTCAGAATTATGAGATTTAAACTCACAATATTTAGAAAAGTCAGAATTATGAGATATAAACTCACAATATTGAGAAAAGTCAGAATTATGAGATATAAACTGACAATATTGAGAAAAGTCAGAATTATGAGATATAAACTCGCAATATTGAGAAAAGTCAGAATTATGAGATATAAACTGACAATATTGAGAAAAGTCAGAATTATGAGATATAAACTCACAATATTGAGAAAAGTCAGAATTATGAGATATAAACTCACAATATTGAGAAAAGTCAGAATTATGAGATATAAACTCACAATATTGAGAAAAGTCAGAATTATGAGATATAAACACAATATTGAGAAAAGTCAGAATTATGAGATATAAACTCGCAATATTGAGAAAAGTCAGAATTATGAGATATAAACTGACAATATTGAGAAAAGTCAGAATTATGAGATATAAACTCGCAATATTGAGAAAAGTCAGAATATGAGATATAAACTGACAATATTGAGAAAAGTCAGAATTATGAGATATAAACTGACAATATTGAGAAAAGTCAGAATTATGAGATATAAACTCACAATATTGAGAAAAGTCAGAATTATGAGATAAAAACTCACAATATTGAGAAAAGTCAGAATTATGAGATATAAACTCACAATATTGAGAAAAGTCAGAATTATGAGATTTAAACTCACAATATTGAGAAAAGTCAAAATTATGAGATATAAACTGACAATATTGAGAAAAGTCAGAATTATGAGATATAAACTCGCAATATTGAGAAAAGTCAGAATTATGAGATAAAAACTGACAATATTTAGAAAAGTCAGAATTATGAGATATAAACTGACAATATTGAGAAAAGTCAGAATTATGAGATATAAACTCACAATATTGAGAAAAGTCAGAATTATGAGATATAAACTCACAATATTGAGAAAAGTCAGAATTATGAGATATAAACTCACAATATTGAGAAAAGTCAGAATTATGAGATATAAACTCACAATATTGAGAAAAGTCAGAATTATGAGATATAAACACAATATTGAGAAAAGTCAGAATTATGAGATATAAACTCGCAATATTGAGAAAAGTCAGAATTATGAGATATAAACTCACAATATTGAGAAAAGTCAGAATTATGAGATATAAACACAATATTGAGAAAAGTCAGAATTATGAGATATAAACTCACAATATTGAGAAAAGTCAGAATTATGAGATATAAACTCACAATATTGAGAAAAGTCAGAATTATGAGATATAAACACAATATTGAGAAAAGTCAGAATTATGAGATATAAACTCACAATATTGAGAAAAGTCAGAATTATGAGATATAAACTCACAATATTGAGAAAAGTCAGAATTATGAGATATAAACTCGCAATATTGAGAAAAGTCAGAATTATGAGATATAAACTCGCAATATTGAGAAAAGTCAGAATTATGAGATATAAACTGACAATATTGAGAAAAGTCAGAATTATGAGATATAAACTCACAATATTGAGAAAAGTCAGAATTATGAGATATAAACTCACAATATTGAGAAAAGTCAGAATTATGAGATATAAACTCACAATATTGAGAAAAGTCAGAATTATGAGATATAAACACAATATTGAGAAAAGTCAGAATTATGAGATATAAACTCGCAATATTGAGAAAAGTCAGAATTATGAGATATAAACTCACAATATTGAGAAAAGTCAGAATTATGAGATTTAAACTCACAATATTGAGAAAAGTCAGAATTATGAGATTTAAACTGACAATATTGAGAAAAGTCAGAATTATGAGATAAAAACTGACAATATTGAGAAAAGTCAGAATTATGAGATAAAAACTCACAATATTGAGAAAAGTCAGAATTATGAGATATAAACTCACAATATTGAGAAAAGTCAGAATTATGAGATTTAAACTGACAATATTGAGAAAAGTCAGAATTATGAGATAAAAACTGACAATATTGAGAAAAGTCAGAATTATGAGATAAAAACTCACAATATTGAGAAAAGTCAGAATTATGAGATAAAAACTGACAATATTGAGAAAAGTCAGAATTATGAGATATAAACTGACAATATTGAGAAAAGTCAGAATTATGATATAATCTCATACTAAATTCACAATTACAAGAAAAAAAGTCAGTATTGCAAGTTTAAATCTCCCAATTCTGACTTTATAACTTGCAATTGTGAGAAAAAGAAGTCAGAATTGTGAAACACAAACTCACAATTGTGAGGGAAAAAACGAATAGTGAGAAAAAGTCGCAGTGTCGAGTGAATTATAAAATGACTCTCAAAACATGAAAACAGTGAAAACATGAAACTGAACTGGTCTTTTTCAGACGGTCAGAGTCAGAGAATCACCAATCGCTGTTTAAATGACATTAAAACTCAAAGTAATCACTTTGGTAATCTAAAACACTTTTCAGATGGAACTGGAATCTGATTACCACCCATTTAACATGAAACACAGTCACTCAAATTCTGCATTTTAAATACGCAAATAAGTTACTTGTGTCTCGTTACTGCTCGACCCTGGTTATGAACATGATTCAACGACTGAAAGCGTGATAAAGCTTAATATTGTTACATTTTAGACACCGATAATTTCGAAAATAGCTGCTCTCAAACTGTGGAGCGTCTCTGAGAACACAGCGTGTTTCATCCCTGAATGAATCCACGGTTTTTAACGAATCGAGTGAGTCAATGATTCAATGACTCATTCAGACACTTGCTTCGTTTCTGAATGAATCAGCTGTTTGATTCAATGACTCTCTGATGAAGACCACCAGATTTAGTTTCATATTTTACAGTATCATATTCATGCCACCTCTGAGCTGTAAAGCTACTTTCATTGAATTCCTCATTTAACACAATAATGACTTTAAACGATCGTTTGAGGGCTGATTTCTCAGATTCAAAAAATTTGAATCGCCCACATGAACAAATCTTAAAAATGCTTAAAAAATATATATAGCCCATAGTTCGTTAATAAATGTTACCAGTTATATTTCACGTAAGACGAGGAGCTTTAGGGATTCATCACACCAATTCCCGAGTGTATCGCTCTGTTGTTTGCGTTACGTTGCTGTGAATTCTGGGAGCTTGTTTGTGCTTCTGCTCCGTTCGTCTGGACGGACATTAGATTTATATCCCGACGGATGCTTGCGTTCGTTCCACACCCAACAGAGCCTTTTGTTGAGCAAAAATCACCACAGCTCTTTTATTAACCGTTTGTCTCGCTCTCCGTCGAGCTCTCGGAGGTGTGGACTCCGTCTTCTCGTTTTTCCTGCTTCTCTCTATCATGCATAATGAAGCGGGAGTGTGCAGCTGCTGCCCGTCTCGCAGTAACGGGAGAACAGGAAGCAGATCTAACACCTCCGATTCTCATGCTAATGAGACACACGCGTCCAGGAGAAATGAATTTACAGCGCTGATGTTTCACGCACATCCATGTGGAAATGTGTGTTTACGCTCTTGTGTGTGGAATGGATCCCCATGGGTTGCTATAGCAACACACACACACACACACACACACACACACGGTTACTCTAGAGTCACTATCACTATTCCAACATGTATTTATTTCTTTATTTTCGATGGGGATTCAGCAGAAGGCGAGGCTAATGGTGTCCGCGGAGGTTCGGAGGGTAAAACCAGCACAAAATGGCGTCGCTGGTGTTTGTGTGATTGTGTGCCTTCGCTCTCAGTCCGTTGAAAAGCTCATCTCAGCACTGAAATAATGTCATGAGAATAAATAATCCATTTTGTTTGAAAAAGGCTGATAAAAGCTTGTTTTCATAAGCAATGATGGATTTTTCCCATTGTGTTTTTGCAGATGGAAGATGGCCAAACTCTCTTTGACTACAACGTCGGCCTCAACGATATCGTCCAACTGCTCATTCGCTCTCAGTCTGACCCGCCGGACAGCCCCGCCCTCAACAACGGTGAGGGTGTGGCCTGTATCGTGGCTCCGCCCACCACCGCGTCTGTCCCAGCCTCGGCCACGCCCACCACAACGATCGTTTCCCCGACAACCATCTGCAACAGCAACGGAAACGAGTCCAAATCATGTAGTCCGGAGTCGGACAGTCAGCCCTCCACATCCAGTCGGACGTTCCTCATCGATCCCGGGATCGGACAGTTCAAAGTAAGAGCGGGGGTGCAGTGTGACTGCCAAGCATGATGAATAATCACTAATGATCACGATCTCGTTACTCTGTAGATGAAAATTACATACAAATGTTACAGTAATTATTCAAGTGAACGACATTAAATTGATAGTGATATTATATGCATGCATTAATTATAACAATGCTAGTCATTTAATATTAAAAAAGTGAGAATTGATTCTAATGTTAGGACTAATAATAATAAGTATTATTACTACTATTATTCATCTTAAATATTATTTAAATATAATTTAGAATTTTATGTTATTGTTTTAATAGTTGATTTTTAATTTTATTAGTGTAATTTATCATTAATTAATTGCACTGAATTAATTGAGAGTGCCCTGAAACATTATTATATGCATTTATAATAACAATTATGAAATAATATTTTGATTAGTTGTGTACCAAAACCATTTAAAATGATTATTTTTTAATGTGAAATAGTACTGTAATAATATTATTGTAAAATACCATTTACATTTTTATAGTATTGTTTTAATGTGTATTATTATTTTTTAACCCATTGTTTTTTTTATTAATGTAATTTAATTAACTTGCACGAAATTAACAACACATTAAACTGAAACATTATATGCATTTATAGTGCCAATTATAAATTTGATCACTTCAATATAATTTAATATTTAGATGAGTTGTGTACACCACAACATATTTAATAATAACCTAAAATATTATTTTAATAATAATATTTTTAAGCGATAATGTTTTATATGATTGTTTTAATATTTATTTTGGTGATTTAGTTTGGTGTTTATGAATGAAATCACACATTTGATTTTAAATTCAACAAACAAATGAGGTGTTGGCGTGTTAATCCTGCGCTGGAACTGGAATTAAATCGTAGTAATTGAAATGACAGTTCTCATGATCACGAGCGGTCATTGTTGTTCCTCTGCGTTGTGTTCAGGTCAACGAGCTGGTCGACTGCAGAGACGTCAGTATCGGCGCCTGGTTCGAAGGCGTCATTGAGAAAGTCACTCCTGCCACTAAAGGACAGAACGGCAGAGCCGAAACGGCGCCCCCTCCTGCCAGGGTGGGCCGACCCAGCAAACGGACTAATGGCAAGCTGGAGTCGGAGGCGAGCGCCGCCCCGTCGACAGACAGTACGCCGGAGAAAGGGTTAAACTCGGACAACAGCGAGTCGTCAGCGTCCAAAACGGGTTCGCACGAGGACGTCTCGTACCACATTAAATATGAAGAGTAAGTGCATCATGGGAAGGATGTGTCTTTATTTTCCCCTTCTTGCCTGGATTTTAATTGGATTCCTTCCAAACGTGCTCCAGTGTGAGTTTCTGAATCACGTGTTTGGCTGTGATTGCATGATGGGATGCGTTCTGAACGGGGTAAGTGCATCGCTTCCAAAAAGCACAGTGTCATGCTGCGCCGCTGCATGCTGGGAATCCTAGAACAGGTTTTGGAGATTAGTTAGGAACAGGAGCTGGTCCTCGGAGTGTGTGATCCAGGGTTAACTGAAATTATTTTAAACATTTGTTTGTTTGAGTTCAGATTCAGACATAACTTGAGAAAATCCTGACATGCACTTCCGGGATCCGATGGCGCCGCGATTATGACGCAGTGATTACGTTATTTGAAAGTTCAACCAATGGACCCTGGATGTGGGATGTGTAGAGACCGGGTTTAAGAGCTGGAGCACACTTGGATCGGTCCGTTCACATTTAGGCTGCGTTCACACTCGTCATGTTGGGTTGGATTAAAACGAACGCTGGTGCGGACCGAGAGCGCTAAAAAGACGGGTCTCGGTCCGCTTCCAAACCAACTCTGGTGCGGTTCGGTCGATATATGAACGCGACACGGACCGAAGACACGTGAACGAACCATAAACAGGACGTGATGTCACGAGACGCGACGCTACGAGTCACTGATTTGAAGATCGGCGTCTCCAAAATGAGTCGAGGGCAAACGTGGAGCGACGAGGAGGAGAAGTTTCTGGAAATCCTGCTGCTGTTCTGAACATTTGATGAGCTCTTCGTGATTCTCAGCTGGTCAAAATAAAGCATGATGGCGTTTAATCCAGAACACAGCGTTGTTTGAACGTTCGGTGAATGTTACGAAATATACGTCATGAAAGCGACCGATCGGGTCGTGACCGTATCCCTACGCCTTCGGTTCGGTCACTTCAGGATCGCTGTTAAAAATGCCAGTGTGAACGCTGAGAGGACCAGGACTAGATGTTCTGTGTTTGTTTTTTGGTCCGGACCAAACCAACAAAGTGTGAACGCAGCCTAAGATTGACGGGTCTTGATTTACCGGGAAACGGCAGTGGACGATCGTCACTGATTCACCAGTGTCTTATTACCGAATTCTAAATGTTTTTATGCTTCATTGCAGTTCGTATGTTCAGTAAAACAATCAGATCGCTTGTTAGTAAAAGTCATAAAATGCCATAACTTCTGATTGCTTTGAGATATCGACACAACATTTGGCTCAGATGCAGTTGTGAACTTGTGCACTTCATGGCCTGTCAGATACTATTCCTTCTGATAGTCATCGTGTCATGCGCGAATAATAACAAATAAATGGCATCACTTTTTCTGAGGATTTCTCAGCGGCGATATCCGAGCGTGATCAAAATCTATTTTCTTCACACTTTGAACGGTTTTCTATCAAATAACACCTTTTTTTTGTTGGGTTATAACCCTTTACTTTACATCATTAAACATGCCTTCAGGTGTACGGATCACTTACATGAAGTCTGAACGATCGGGATCGGCTGATGACGGGATCGGTGGTCATCCCCAACAACACGAGGAACACACGCGTTCGATCGCTTGGTTCCCTGACCTGGAGAACCTCGCGCTGGATACCGAGGGAATTTACAGCGGTCATAATCACAGATGTTTACATTCCCCCTCCAGCCAACACAGACCAGGAGCCGCCCGGGAATATGAGCCGGAAAAAACCCGCACACCCCGAAGCAGCCTTTACTGTAACGGGAGACTTTAACTTCAGAATAATAGCTCCAAAAGTCTTTCAACAGTTTCGGATCACTGCTGCTCTCCTTTCCGGGATGTTTACAAGTCCCCCCCCCGCTTAACATTCAGTAAATCGGATCACTCTTCCGTTCTGCTCGCGACCGCTTACACTGGAAAGCACCGCCCTCGGGACGATTCAGTGCTGGACCGATCGGACTCTGTTCCGGGCTGCTTCCCATGATAACATTGAGGATTACTCGGATATCAGGGAGAGTATATAAGACAAAACGGCGAGAAAAACGTGGATTAATAGCGACGTTTGAACAGCCTTATCAGCACGAACTTTTAAAGGGGTCACCTGGGGTGCACTTATGATGTTTGTATGCTTTTGACATCATAACATTTTTCCTATCGCTCTGATTTAAGGGGCGTGTCTGCTGTGAGACGTCCACTGCCGCGATTGGCTGACGGCTGAAGTATTACGCTCTTGAAAACTTTGAGCATGTTTTTACTCTGACAGCGCTCAAGGTTAACTCATCATGAAAGGCATTAGATTTGGATCGTGGCATGAAAGGTTGCGGTGATGATCGTTGTAGTCTCGTGAACTCTATTTCTGCACGCTACTGAATGCTTTCCTCATAACTAACAGTGCAAATGTGAGATTCGTTGAATCCAGACATCAGTCGCTGATAAACTCGTGCCGTTTGATTGACAGCTCTAGCGATTGTAAAGGGAGCGTTCTTTCTTTGTGAACTTTAATCACTGTTTAAATGACAGATTATTTTAATCTTTTTTTGGTTTGATTCACTGACACACAGATCATCGCATGATTCATATCAGACCAGGCGTTAGAACGAGCACCGTTTCTCACATGTGGTCGCATTACTGACGAGTCCGTATCGTGAAAGTCTGTTTGCCGATTGATTTACCACAGTGAAATGTACTGAGTAGAAATAACTAAAGCTCAACTGAGACTAATAACTGTATTCCTAGCATTAGGAGCATTTGAGTCCTCATCTCACTATCACACACCAGTGGGCGGGGCTAATGATGTAACGATGAAGTAGGCGTTGATTTGTTCTGCGGAGGCGGAGCTTCACCATCTATGACCGGATCAGTCGTTCACTTGATCTGGTGTCAAAAACAGCTTTTATTGGACTAACAAAGAAGTTTTCAGTTCTGGAACTTACAGGATAATCTCATAGTACGACGACCTCTTGTATATCAAAAGCTCAAGGAAAATTCGATTTCTCAATTATGACTCGTGGAGGGACATCAACAAGCCAGTTATGACCAGAGTTTTTAGGACAGTGCTTGCGTCAGGGCATTAATAACATCACGAACACGAGCTCGACAAGTTCTCCGCTCGCCCCGACGCCGCCCACACACACAGAGAGAGAGAGAGAGAGAGAGAGCTGTGGGTCAGTGCTCTCTCCGTAACCCGATCCCTCCGACGGGTGGATATCCGGGTCTGGATGGCATTCCAGGCCGTGAACAATTATCCCAGACGTCTTCAGTCGCTCTGTCTGTGGTTCCCTCATCCACCATCGTGCCCACGCCACAACAAGCTGAAATCACGTGCTTTCATCTCAACGTCCGCCACAGTTCTCGAAATCAGCCGTAAGAAGCAAGATTTCAGGAGACGGCTCCCGGCTCACACACACACACACACACACACACACACGGAGGATCTCACGTCCTGAGGAAGGCAGATCAGCTCCTCTTCTTCCTCAGCCTCAGATCGTTGCATCCTGGCACTTTAACGCAATAATGAACTGCCGTCACCTGCTTATCCACCGGCACATCTGCATGATGTGTGTCATTGTTTATTATGCGCATTATAGTCTGTACCGGGTGTGTGTTGTCATTTGTGAAGCGTGTGTATTTGTCGCTCTCAAGACGGTGCTGTTGGAGATGTGACAATAAAAGTGATCTGATTCAAATATTCAGTCATGCTTATATTAATATTTAAAATGATTCGTCTTGGGTTTTTAGCATATGCATAAAAGAAAAGGCATTTAAATGAAGATAAAAAAAAAAAAGTCATATCAAATGAACTCATTGAACATAAGAACCCGTTCTTGTTTAAATAAATGTTTTATTTAAAGGGTAAAAACCTGAAAATATATCATTTGACTGCGTTCACCAAACTCGTGAAAATTTTTTATTTCATTATTTGTCTTAGGTTTTTAACATAACATTATGTAATAATATTATTTATTTATTTGTTTAAATGTTAATGATATTTATAATTATCTACAGCCTTAGGATTGTTTTTTTTTTAATAATTTGAAGAGCAATATTTATTTATAACTTAAAAACATGTAAACTGGCATCATTTATTTATTTTGTTCCTAAAGCAACAACTGTTGTTGTATTTAAAAAAAAAAAAAGCATTTAAATGAAGAATAAAATAAAACGTGTTTAAATAATATCATTTGTTTATTTAATTGCTAAATTATAAATATGCACAATGACATCATACTTTTGATTTTGCCTCCACAACAACTAGATTAATATTTAAAATGATTTCTTAGGGTTTTTTAAAATAAATAAATAAAGCATGTTTACATAATAAGATGTTTGTTTGTTTAAATGTTAAAAAACGTGTGAGCAAACCTTTTTTTTAGTTCATATAACATATTTTTTAGTTTGTTATATATATAGATATATATAATATTTAAAATGATTTGTCTTAGGTTGTTTAGCATTTAAATAAATAAATAATATTATTATTTAAACCTTTTTATTTTTATCATTTATTTGACTCCACAGCACATTTTTAAAAATGTTTATATTCATATTTAAAATGATTTCTTAGGTTTTTAACATAAATGAATAAAGCATGTTTAAATAATAAGATGTTTGTTTGTTTAAATGTTAAAAACGTGTGAGCAAACCTTTTTTTTAGTTCTTCCTCACATATTTTTAGTTTGTTTTATATATATATATATATATAATATTTAAATATTTAAAATGATTTGTCTTAGGTTGTTTAGCATTTATAAATAAATAAATAATATTATTATTTAAAAAATTTTATTTGTATTATTTATTTGACTCCACAGCACATATTTAAAAATGTTTATATTCATATTTAAAACGATTTCTTAGGTTTTTAACATAAATAAATGAATTATTAATAATGTTTGCTGAAATACTGAAGAACTCGAATCATGTAAACTTGCATTTTTTTATTATTATTTTCAACAAAAGTTGTACGTGGGGAAACTGTGGTAAAGTCACGGTCCGTTATTTTAATCTTCTCGCACTCGTAGTTTCTGTTAATAATGTGTGAAATCGAGCAGCTTGTCGTCTTTAACAAGTTCCAGATAAAATGTCTAAACATTCATTTCTTTATAAGAGCGTTCAGACGCATAAGAAGACGCTTCAGTCGTGAGTTCATGTGCTGTTTAAGGTCGTCATGCTGTGTGAGTTTAATATCGTATGAGTCAGTCCGTGTTCTTCACGTTCCCGCTCCGTCTTCAGACTCTGGTTTGTTGGACTTGTTTGCCAGTAAGCATGTGGTCTTCCAGCATCAGTCGCGTGGCCTCGTGGGATAGTAAAGCGTCCGTCGTCTGCGCACTTCAGACGTCGGGACTGTTGCGTGCTGTTTAATGAGTCCGTACTTCTTTTGTCTCATCGTAAGATAACTGAGATGTTTGAGTAGAGTGTGAAGCGTGTTGTAGTTTGCTTTCTACAGTCCACAGGGTCAGACGAGCTGCACACACACACACACACACACAGAGCCGCTCCGTGTGTGTGTGATATTGATATTCAGAACATGAGCGTGTCGAGCAGCAGAAGAGAGCGACCGGATCCAGACAGACAGAAACACAAACAAACAGAGACAGGTTACACAATCCGTCCGTCCGCGTTCACGCCGTCTCCTGTCGTAATCTTCACGCCTGGCGTTTGTCGTCTCACATGTGTTGGTGTTTTAGAGTGTGTGTGTGTGTGTGTGTGTTTTCAACAGATGTTACGGAGCGTGAATACGGTCGGAGCGAGCGGTTTCCTCCAGCAGATGTTTTCTGAAACTCGTCTCCGCTGCTGCTCCTCAAAATGGCGTCGCGTGTGAGGCAGAGCGATTGAGTTGATCCGCCGGAGACCTGCGTGTTTCACGACCCTGATTCGCGGGGACGACGTCCATCTTTACTGGGTTACTGAGGACGAGGCCTCGTGATATCATTGATGGGAGATTCGTGTTCGTTTCGTTCAGAGGGACGTCATGCGGCTTCGTTTTCCTCTGGGATTCACGGTTATTTATCGGTTGCTTCTCGGCGGTCGAGATCTAGAGATCGAGGCGTCTGATGCGTATATGGTAGATTACAGGTGATCTGTTTCCTGTCACATGTCAGCCCAACTCCTCTGAGTTCAAATAATTCCCCACACGTCCACGTTTCTCGGATGTCAGTTCACAATCACATGACATGCAGGTCTACCCATAAAATATCGTCCTTTTCTTTCATTTTAAAATTATTTTGAGTTTATATATTTATGATTTAATTAAGTGTTTTATTTTGACTAGTCTTATTTTTTTTTTGGTATTTTTATGATTTAATTCATTTTTAGCAAGTGTTTTATTTTGACTAGTCTTATTTTTTTGGTATTTTTATGATTTAATTCATTTTTAGCAAGTGTTTTATTTTGACTAGTCTTATTTTTTTTTTTTGGTATTTTTATGATTTAATTCATTTTTAGCAAGTGTTTTATTTTGACTAGTCTTATTTTTTTGGTATTTTTATGATTTAATTCATTTTTAGCAAGTGTTTTATTTTGACTAGTCTTATTTTTTTGGTATTTTTATGATTTAATTTATTTTTTAGCAACTTCTGTTTTTATTATTTATGTTTTAAAAATATTCAATTTTATTTTGTGACAATTTATATAAAATAATACATTGTCAAATTAAAATAACTCATTGGTATTTTTATGATTTAATTTAGTTTTCTTAATTTTTTGTGAGTGTTTTATTTAGATTTTTTTTTTCATTTTTATTATTTTGTTTTATTTTGATTATTTTTATATTATATATTTTATATTTATATGTTTTTATTTTATATGTCATTATTTTTACTTTTACATTTTTGTAATTTAATTTTCAGCAGGTGTTTTATGTAGATTGTTATTGTTTGAAAATGATTCATTTTAATTTAACATTTTTATCAATTTATTCAATTAGATTGAATTTTTAAATAAATTTTTTTGACAAATTATATATGAAATAATACATAGTAGTATTGATTTATTTGGTATTCGGTGTGTTTTTTTATTATGTTTTTATGTTTATTTTATAATTTTTTAAAAATTTTTTGGTTCAATTACTTTTTCATCAACTCATGAATTCCAGATTTAGGAAAGCGACAAAACTAAATAAACCATTCTTGGTCGATTTTTCTTGTTTAAGCTGCTCGAACAAGTCAACTTCTGAATCAACCAATGGCGTGAGTTTGGGGGCGGGGCTATCTGTTTACCTGAGGGCAGTGTTCTTGGAAACCTGTTTGAAAACAGCCAAATTACACTTCTGTTTGGTCACGTTAGTGTCACATGACAACGTTGTCGTTTCTCTCAGCCATTTACGATGGTCGGTTTGTCGTTGATGAAGATGATGATGATGGTCTTTGTGTTCAGTTACCCAGAGAACGGCGTGGTGGCGATGAGCCCGGCTGATGTGCGGCCGCGGGCCAGAACTGTGCTGCGCTTCGACCAGCTGCAGGTGGGTGACGTGGTGATGGTCAACTACAACCTGGAGCTTCCCGAGGAACGAGGCTTCTGGTACGACGCCGAGATCACGTCCCTGAACGCCGTCTCACGCACCAACAAAGAGATCCACGTCAAGATTGTGCTGGGGTGAGCGCTCGGGATCTCCGCAGAATGGTTGTGCTGCACGCGTGCGGATGATGTCACTGTAATCTCCCGCTGTGATTGGCTGTTTCAGAGGGCCGGGCGATGTGATCGGTGACTGTAAGCTGCAGTTTCTGGAGGAGATTTACAGGATAGAGAAACCCGGAGCGCCTGCGCTGTCTGCGGCGGACGGCCCGTTCAAACGTACGCTCTCCGTCCA
>CM074294.1:21800729-21813229 GCA_037194245.1 Opsariichthys bidens | reverse complement strand
GCAGCGGAATCTGATACAGGAAGACGAACCCAACAGGAAGCTGTGGGATGAAGCGCTAAGCTTCCTCACGGAGGGACCGGTACACACGACCGCACACACATACATACACTTACTTTTATAAACTATAATAAAAAAACTAATTATAATACTGTGCTGAGTTTCTTCTGCACATTGACTGTTAAGATACTTTTGTTGCCAAGTATAGCCTGATGCATCACTTCCTGTTGTCCTGCAGAACTTCCTGCGTAAGGTGGAGCAGCTGTTCATGTGCGTGTGTTGTCAGGAATTATCCTTCCAGCCCGTCACCACCGAGTGTTCGCACAACGTCTGCAAGGTTTGTGATGCACATCTGTCAATGATCATAACATCTGCAATCATCCCTGTACCATCATAACATCTGCAGTCATCACTGTACCATCATAACATCTGCAATCATCACTGTACCATCATAACATCTGCAGTCATCACTGTACCATCATAACATCTGCAATCATCACTGTACCATCATAACATCTGCAATCATCACTGTACGATCATAACATCTATCAATCATCACTGTACCATCATAACATCTGCAGTCATCACTGTACCATCATAACATCTGCAGTCATCACTGTACCATCATAACATCTGCAGTCATCACTGTACCATCATAACATCTGCAGTCATCACTGTACCATCATAACATCTGCAGTCATCACTGTACCATCATAACATCTATCAATCATCACTGTACCATCATAACATCTGCAGTCATCACTGTACCATCATAACATCTGCAATCATCACTGTACCATCATAACATCTGCAATCATCACTGTACGATCATAACATCTGCAATCATCACTGTACCATCATAACATCTGCAGTCATCACTGTACCATCATAACATCTATCAATCATCACTGTACCATCATAACATCTGCAATCATCACTGTACCATCATAACATCTGCAATCATCACTGTACCATCATAACATCTGCAATCATCACTGTACCATCATAACATCTGCAATCATCACTGTACCATCATAACATCTGCAGTCATCACTGTACGATCATAACATCTGCAGTCATCACTGTACCATCATAACATCTATCAATCATCACTGTACCATCATAACATCTGCAATCATCACTGTACCATCATAACATCTGCAGTCATCACTGTACCATCATAACATCTATCAATCATCACTGTACCATCATAACATCTGCAGTCATCACTGTACGATCATAACATCTGCAATCATCACTGTACCATCATAACATCTGCAGTCATCACTGTACGATCATAACATCTGCAGTCATCACTGTACCATCATAACATCTATCAATCATCACTGTACCATCATAACATCTGCAATCATCACTGTACCATCATAACATCTGCAATCATCACTGTACCATCATAACATCTATCAATCATCACTGTACCATCATAACATCTGCAGTCATCACTGTACCATCATAACATCTGCAATCATCACTGTACCATCATAACATCTATCAATCATCACTGTACCATCATAACATCTGCAATCATCACTGTACCATCATAACATCTATCAATCATCACTGTACCATCATAACATCTGCAGTCATCACTGTCCACTGTTTGATCGGTTCAACTGAGGCGCTACAGCAGGGGTGGCCAACGTCGGTCCTGGAGAGCCACAATGCTGCAAATTTTTGCTCCAACCCTAATCAAACACACCTGAACAAGCTAATCAAGGTCTTAAGGGTTACTAGAAAGCTACAGGAAGGTGAGTTTTTATCAGGGTTGGAGCTAAACTCTGCAGGATTGTGGCTCTCCAGGACCGACGTTGGCCACCCCTGCGCTACAGTGATCTGTCACCACACATTTATGAGACAAAAACACATTTACTGATTGAATTTATTGAAACTGAATTTGAAAGCTGTGATCTTGTTCGTCTGAGGGCCGTGAGAATCGCTCGAACTGGTGGCATGATTTATAACGAGCGGTCTCCTGCTGCCCACCGTTACGTTTTAAAGTAACAACGCACAAAGTGCTCATACGTGTCAGTAACAGTGTTGTGTTGGTGTTCTCCAGACGTGTCTGCAGAGGTCGTTTCGCGCCGAGGTCTTCACCTGCCCCGCCTGCCGCCACGACCTGGGCAAAGACTACGCCATGACCCTCAACAAAACCCTCCAGCTGCTCCTGGATCAGTTTTTCCCCGGTTACAGCAAAGGACGATGAGTGTGATCCAGTACATACGGACATAGATCTGCTCTCCGCACAAGCGTCTCACACACACAAACACAATCTCCCATCAGCACCAGCCTGACATTTGTCACATGACCGCAAACCCAACGGATGCTGGGACTCGGATCATGTCTCCATCCCGGCCCCGTCGAAGACAGACATCATGAACGTCATCACATCTGGAACGACTGCGAATCAAGAGTCCAGATCCACCGGAAACGACAAACTCCTCTGAATCAGCGAATCTAATGTTTGCATCTCGTGAATCCTGTCAAAAACACGTCGCCTCATATTTCACCCCCCCAAAAAAAATATTATGCACAAAGAAATATAGTGACGCACAAACACATTTCATCCCAAATTATTTTTTTATGTTTTTAGTTCTCATTAGTCTGTGATTTTTGTTAGATTCTATTTACTGTAAAGCACATTTCTGTTATTAAAACAAGCGTTTTAACAAATATGTAAATGTTTTTAAAATGTATCGTGCTTTTAATTTTTTTTAATATATAAATACAATTTAATAAATAATATATCATTTTTTGGCATTACATTAAAGGGGGTAAAATGTGAAAATAATGTCACTACTCCGAATATCCGAATGCTTCATTTCATTTGGAAGTGAATTATGAGCGGGATGTTGTTGACGGGTGTCACGAGAACGGTCTAATGAAGGGGAGAATCTGCCCGAACCGCCGGACGGGGCCGTTCATGTTCGCCGTTTGTTGTTCGTTGCTTGGCCTGTTCGTCCTCTGTTTGTGGTGACGTCCTTTTTCTCAAAAGATTTATGCTTTTGTTTTTCAGGAAATGCAAATGTAAAATGTTTAAAGATTATACAAACACAGAATATACGGTCTCTTTGGTTTCCTCTCGTCTGTGATCTTGGCTGTTTTCTCTCGCTCTTCTGCTCTGCTTCAGCTTTACTGTGGTGTTTTATGTTTTCTTGCACTTATTACGGCAGATTCTGATGGCGCGTTTATTTTCCGACTGTCACTGCGTTACCGTTCGACTCTCACCGTTCGCTCTTTCAGTGTGGCAACTTTGACCTGCGGTCCCAGCAGAGACATCGCTTCGAATTGTGATTCCAAATTTTATACATGGTATAATACTTGTTATGTACTTATTAAATATTTTGATTCCAGAATCGGTGTGTGATTCGTCTTTCAGTTCAGTGATGGAACGTTTCGTGGAAAGTGCGCTTGCTGCTGCTGCTGCTGTTACATTTTGACACAATAAACACTGAATAGCAGTTGTGATCACTGGGGTCACGTGACTGCAGTGCGTTCCAGTTGAAGAACGGAAGTCGTGTCCAGTGTGCAGTGCACTATGATTCCATCTCCTGAACACTGGAGACATCTAGTGTTGACGTCAAGTTATCTCTTATCTCAACGATATATTTCTTTATTTTTCTGCTTTTTTTTTTTGTTCACGAGAAAGAACAAAGTCTTATTGTGAATTCCCATACTGTAATCTCTCATAAACATAAACAATAATAAGAAAAACATATCTCAATCACATCTTTCCGATTGATCAATTAGTCTGTTTGTATCTTTTTCATTTCCTGTCGCCTATTTCAATACATGTCCAGATCACATTTCATCCTAAAATGAAACATTTGAATCGTGACAAGCTTAATTTTCAAGTATATATATATATATATATATGTGCATATCATAATATCAAAATATGTCACAGTGATTTTTAGAGTGAAATATGAACTAATTTTTTTTAAATATATATATAGGGCCATATTAAATCTATTTTATTTTATTTTTTCCCGCCAAATTGTATATTTTCAGTACTTTCTGCATTTGTATTTCAATAATTAAAAGCAAATCTAATCAACTGAATAAATAAAGTTTCAATTTAACACCCTTATGGCATCTGAATCAGTCATTCTCAGTGTTGTGGAGGGATTTTCCTCTCAAAAGCTGAGAACATAAAGTGGATTTTCTCTAAATATTCTTGTGTTTTGAGGGAAAGAGGAGTGTTTTGTGTCGAATAATAATACCGGGAGATATTCGCAGCTTCACGTTTCTCGCCCTGAGCACATGAAAAGATTTATATTTCACACGGTTCCGTTTCTTTTACATCGAAACCTCGGTATGACTGTGGAACTTTAACGCGTTTAAAGTTTAGTTGATTTTCTGCAGACGCTCGCAGGCGCGCGCGCGCGCACATGTAAACATCGCGCCGTGATTCTCCACACACGCGTCTCGCTGCGGCTCGTTTCGCGCAGATTGGACAGAATTTACTTCATGACAGGGGAAAAAATAGGGTTTTAACGTAATTTCCCGGACCGATCGCGCCACACTGGAACTATGAGCTTCAGCGGTCCGCGGGAGAAGGAGCGGCGGCTGCGCGGCTCGGGCGAGCCCTGCCGGGTGTGAGAGTGAAATCGAGGCCGCTGGCGCTGCGGCCTAGCGCGGGCGGTTTAATGTTTCGCTCGACAAAACGACACAGCGCTCCGGTAATGCCGTAAAAACTCATTAAACCTTAAGATGATCACAAGAATGGAAGATTAACACTATTTACAGGTGGTTGATGCACTTTAAACGAGTTTCAGCGGATTTGTCGATTTGTAGAAATTCATGGAAACGCATAAGGACTTCCTTCAGTTTGAATGAATATTATTATTATTATTTATTGGATATGATTATTATGTAGAACTTTCATAAAATCTGTGTAATGAAAAGGTTTCGTTTTTCTTTAAACAGTCTGTCAATCAATCTTATTTGTTCCCCCCCCCCCCCCCCCCCCTGAAATCCGATTAAATTTTTTAATTAAGAAGTTTTAATGAGCAAAAAGCATATTTTGTTCACATTTTATGAAATGTTTAGTTTTTTTTCTTCCCCTAATTGTCTGTTTTAATCATCTAAAAGCATGTTTAATCAAATTTAAATGTAGTATTTATAACATTTTTAATAGTGCTGAAAGTTTTCCACGTAAGAAATTCCGTTTTATTGGTTGAATGTGTTTCTTCAAACAGTCTCCATCAGGAACCGCGATGGCTTCACGTGATGACAGACCGACATTGATTGACAGATGATGCTGGCGGCACCTGTGCAGGTGAGCGAGGCCCTCGGCGTCACGGCGGGAGAATGAAGCCTCATTCGGACTCGAGCGAGAGCGGGCACGTGTGCGAGCCCGTGTCGCACGCCGCCCGGGACATGAACCCGAACCACCGCTTGACCTTGACCTCCTGCGCGCCGAAGCCCGGGTGTCTGGAGGGGTCGGCGCTGCCGTGCAACGGTTCGGCCGACCGATCGGGGCTCGAGAATTTCACGTCACACTGCGATCGAAGCGAAGCGGATCCCGCGGTGACCTCGGAGGACGACGGCAGGTCTTTGGCGTCCAGCGCGGTGGACGACGGAGACGGTCTCGCACCCGAGATCCAGCAGGCCTACAGAATATTTCAAAGCTTTCTTTCTGAGAAACACAAATCCATAACGGCCCCGTTCTGGCGTCCCATCGGCCCCGCCGCGCTGACCGCTGACGCGGAGGTGTGCTTCAGAAAGATGCAGGATAGATTCGTGAATCGCGAGTATGAATCCATCACTGCGTTTGTCGCCGACTTCAGACTGATGTTAGAGAACTGTTACCGCTTTCACGGAGTCGATCACTGGATCTCCAAACAGGCCCAGAAACTGGAGATTATTCTCGAGCAGAAGCTGACCCTGCTGTCCAGGTAATGATGGATACGCTGAGATTCAGTCACGCGTCACGGGAACAAAGAATTACATTTCAGTTTCATCCGCTCCTAGAATCAGAGGAACGGAATGGATTCAAAATGTACATTGAAATTAATTCTGCATGCAACAATGTACATTAAAATGTAACAATTTCTGACACATTTACATTAGGATTTAGATAAGAATTAACAATGTCTGTTTGCATTAGAATCTCTACATATGATTGTAACAATTTCTGAAATTTACTTTAGAATTTCGACGTAATGTAACTTATCTCACAAATTTACATTACGATTTCTGCATAACAATGCAACAATTTCTGAAATTTACTTTCAAAGTTTACTCAGGAAAGTAACGATGTTTGACTCGTTACATTAGAATTCCTACATATGAATATTTTCGGGTGCATTTACTTAGAATTTCTAAATAAGAATGTAACAATTTCTGAAATTTACTTTAGAATTTCTATAGAATGTAACAATATCTCACGAATTTACATTAGAATTTCTGCATAAGAATGTACTTTCGAATTTACATGAGAATGTAACAATATTTGACTCTTTAGATTAGAATTTCTACATATGAATAACAATTTTTGACACATTTACTTTAGAATTTATATAAGAATTTAACAATGTCTGACTGTTACATTACAATCTCTACATTCAAATGTAATAATTTCTGATAATTTTTTAGACGTTTTACATAACAATACTTTCTGATGCATTTAATTTAGAATTTTTACACAGTGTATGTAACAATTTCTGAAATTTACTTTAGAATTTACATGAGAATCTAACAATGTCTGACTTTTACATTAGAATTTCTATGTAAGAATGCAACATTTTCTCACATTTACATTAGAATTTATATAAGAATTTAACAATGTCTGACTGTTTACATTAGAATCTACATATGAATGTAACTGATTTTTTTTAGAATTTTTACGTAACACTTTTTGATGCATTTATTTTAGAATCTCCGCATAAGAATGTAACAATTTCTGAAATTTACATTAGAATTCCTACATAAGAATAACATTTTCGGATGCAATTACTTTAGAATTTCTAAATAAGAATCCAGCAATGTCTGACTATTTACATTAGAATCTCTACGTAAGAATGCAACATTTTCTCACATTTACATTAGAATTGAACAATTTCTGACTGTTTACATTTGAATCCACACACGAACGTAACAATTTCTCCTTTTTTTTTTTTAGAATTTTTACATAAGAATAACACTTTGATACATTTACTTTAGAATTTCTACGTTATGTAACGATATCTGACGAATTTACATTAGAATTTATGCAACAATTTCCGAAATTTACTTTCAAACTTACATAAGAATGTAACAATTTTTGACTCTTTACTTTAGAATGTAACAATTTGTGATCCATTTAATTTAGAATTTCTGCACGAGTGTGAGCGTCTCCACACGACACAATAGACATTAAACTTGACAGTCCAGTCCGGTCAAGTAAATGGCATTTTAACGTAAAGCCACTCAAGCGTTTCCTGTTCGATGAATCCAGGGACAGTTTTTACACTGACAAACAATCATGAGCAAAAACCATCAGAACACGGAAATGAGCAAGTACTGTAATATTGATTCAGGATTTCTAATGTTTCTAGTCATTCAGCAATGAATCGGGTTCCGACGAGTCTGATTGATGAATGTGTTCCAGCAGTTTCTCCAGAAGCTTTGAGATTCACTCATGTCGTCTTCCCCACATCAGGACGTTGAGGGAGAAAACCACGCTGGCCGTGACCTCCGGAGGTCGCTTCGGCACCGAGGATGAGAAAGCGCCGGTCGGCACGTCGTCCCGGCGCCGGCTGGTGCCCCGGAACCTGGCGAGCATCACGGTGGGCGGCAGCGAGTCCGTCATGGTGCAGGCGCTGAGACTGGAGGAGCTGCAGCGGGCCAGAGACGAGAAGAGGTGAGCGGCCGCTTCATCACACTTTCAAGGACTTTGATCATCAAAAAACAAAAACATTTACAGTTTAATAATAAAACGGCCCTTTATAATGTTTTTTTTTTTCCACCCAAATTTTTGCAGTTTTTGCATTTGAATCTTTTCTGGATTACATTGTAATGGTTTAATTAATTTGTGAATGAAAATCGGAATAATTTGTCACCAAATTTTAGTCTAATAAACTTTTTTTTATTTTTTCCCAAATTCTGTTTTCTGTAATAATTCTGTTTCATTTATGATTGAATACAATTTTAAGCATATCTAATCATCTGAATGAATAGAGTTCATCCATAATATTTAATTTAAAGTTTAACAATAAAAGGGTATTTTACGTTTTATAAATAAATTATACATTTATAAATAAATATATTTATAAATTGTTGCAGTTTTTGCATTTGAATCTTTTCTGGATTACATTGCAATGGTTTAAATAATTTGTTTATGAGAATCTGAATAATTTGTCACCAAAAGCTAGTCTAATAAACTTCAACAGTGTAATATTTTATTATAATTTTAACAATTTAAGGGCCCCATGAAATATTTTTTTCCCCCAAATCCACTTTATTTTTTCCCAAATTCTGTTTTCTGTAATAATTCTGTTTCATTTATGATTGAATACAATTTTAAGCACATCTAATCATCTGAATGAATAGAGTTCATCCATAATATTTAATTTAAAGTTTAACAATAAAAGGGTATTTTACGTTTTATAAATAAATTATACATTTATAAATAAATATATTTATAAATTTTTGTAGTTTTTGCATTTGAATCTTTTCTGGATTACATTGTAATGGTTTAATTAATTTGTGAATGAAAATCTGAATAATTTGTCACCAAATTTTAGTCTAATAAACTTTTTTTTATTTTTTCCCAAATTCTGTTTTCTGTAATAATTCTGTTTCATTTATGATTGAATACAATTTTAAGCATATCTAATCATCTGAATGAATAGAGTTCATCCATAATATTTTATTTAAAGTTTAACAATAAAAGGGTATTTTACGTTTTATAAATAAATTATACATTTATAAATAAATATATTTATAAATTTTTGTAGTTTTTGCATTTGAATCTTTTCTGGATTACATTGCAATGGTTTAAATAATTTATTAATGAAAATCTGAATAATTTGTCACCAAAAGCTAGTCTAATAAACTTTTTTTAATTTTTTCCCAAATTCTGTTTTCTGTTATAATTCTGTTTCATTTATGATTGAATACAATTTTAAGCATATCTAATCATCTGAATGAATAGAGTTCATCCATAATATTTAATTTAAAGTTTAACAATAAAAGGGTATTTTACGTTTTATAAATAAATTATACATTTATAAATAAATATATTTATAAATTGTTGCAGTTTTTGCATTTGAATCTTTTCTGGATTACATTGCAATGGTTTAAATAATTTGTTTATGAGAATCTGAATAATTTGTCACCAAAAGCTAGTCTAATAAACTTCAACAGTGTAATATTTTATTATAATTTTAACAATTTAAGGGCCCCATGAAATATTTTTTTCCCCCAAATCCACTTTATTTTTTCCCAAATTCTGTTTTCTGTAATAATTCTGTTTCATTTATGATTGAATACAATTTTAAGCATATCTAATCATCTGAATGAATAGAGTTCATCCATAATATTTTATTTAAAGTTTAACAATAAAAGGGTATTTTACGTTTTATAAATAAATTATACATTTATAAATAAATATATTTATAAATTTTTGTAGTTTTTGCATTTGAATCTTTTCTGGATTACATTGCAATGGTTTAAATAATTTATTAATGAAAATCTGAATAATTTGTCACCAAAAGCTAGTCTAATAAACTTTTTTTAATTTTTTCCCAAATTCTGTTTTCTGTTATAATTCTGTTTCATTTATGGTTGAAAACAATTTTAAGCACATCTAATCATCTGAATGAATAGAGTTCATCCATAATATTTAATTTAAAGTTTAACAAATCTACGTTTCTGTCAGAATCTCTTCAGGTTAAACCGTACGTTTATTTTGGCCGTTTGCGGTGAAGAACGTGGAGTGTGTTTTGTGTCTCTTACGTGTTTGACCTTTGACCTGTAGGCAGCGCGAGCTGGAGCGTAAAGAGGCGGAGGAGGCGTCCGTGAAGGAGCTGGAGGAGTGGGAGAGTTCCCTGCTCGCTCTGGCGGAACCGTGGCCGGTCCGGACCATGTGGGAGCTTCCCGCCATCGGCCACTTCCTGTGTCTGGCCCAGACGGCGCTGAACCTGCCCGAGATCGTCTTCTACGAGCTGGAGCGCTGCTTGCTGATGCCGCGCTGCAGTTCTTTCCTGGCCAAGGTCATGACGTCTCTCCTCTGCCCGCCGCACAAGAGAGCCAGCGTCCACCGCCGCCCGCCGCTGCCCTACGGGAAGTGGGAGGCGGAGCTGCGGCGGCGGGTCCGGGGCTGGTACCGGGCGGTCGGGAGGGCGGAGGACCAGACGGCGTGTGCCGAGCACCTGGGGCTTTGCCATCGGTTCTTCTGGACGCTCGGAGAGGCGAGTCCGCTGGAGGACACGGCCTTCCACCTGCTGCCGTTCATCCGGCGCGTGTGGCTCCTCAAGGGCCTCTGCGATCACGTGTACGAGACGCAGAAGGACGTGCAGGACGCGGTTCTCGGGCAGCCCATCCACGAGTGCCGCGAGTCCATCCTGGGCTACGACGGACAGGAGAACGCGTACATACACTTTCCGCACTTCTGCGGCGCCGACTTGAGGATCTACTGCCAGAGTCCGTGCGCCGCCATGGAGTTTCCTCTTCCGCTGTTCCACGTCAAGAGATCCGAGGAGGAACCGGAGGGGTCGGAGGTCAGGCTGGAAACATGTGAGTTTTATTGTGATTTTTATTGTTGTTATTCAATTCATTTATACATTATTTTAAATTATGTTTATTTTAGTTATATTTATTTTTAATTATGTGTTTACGCATAGCTTATTATTATTATTATTATTATTAATCAATGATTTATAAAAATTCATTACTTTTTCAAATTATTTTATTCACACTTTCCATGTTCAATTATTTGTTTAGGCTTAATGTGTCACTGTTGACTTGAATGATTTTTATTATTTTTTATAATTTTATTATTATCGATTTCATTTTTAATCTATGCTTCAATTATTTTTCACAAGTATTTGTTTTGTTTACACTACTTAATATTGAATTAGAAACAAAATAATTAAATAAGTGAAGTATTAATAAAATTAATAAAATAAAAAATTTAATTTAATTTTTATTATTAATTTATATTTTTATTGATTTTAGTTTTAATGTATACTTTAAATAGTATTTATTTTATTTACACTGTTTAATACTGAATTATAATTTTTTTTAAATTAACAATAAGTGAAGTATCAATAAATAATTAAAAAATCTTTAATAAATGAAATGGAAAAAAATAATAAGTGTAAATAAATAATTAAAAATAATAGCAATAATAATAAGTGAAGTATAAATAAATTAAAAAAATAAAATCAACAACAATAAATGCATTAGAATGATTTTATTTTATTGATACTTATTGATTTTATTTTGTTGTTTTATTCTTATTGTTGATTTAATTTATGCTTTATGTATTATTTATTTTTATCTTGATAAATTATACATTTTTTAAAATTTTGTTTACACTACTTCATATTGAATTATAAATAAAACAATTAAATAAGTCAAGTATTAATAAAATTAATTAAATAAAAAATATAATTTTATTTTTATTATTAATTTATAATTTTATTGATTTTAGTTTTAATGTATACTTTAAATAGTATTTATTTTATTTACACTGTTTAATACTGAATTATAAATAAAATATTCATTTTTTTAAATTAACAATAAGTGAAGCATAAATAAATAATTAAAAAATCTTTAACAAATGAAATGGAAAAAAATAATAAGTGTAAATAAATAATTAAAAATAATAGCAATAATAATAAGTGAAGTATAAATAAATTAAAAAGATAAAGTCAACAACAATAAATGAATTAGAGTTATTTTTATTTTATTGATACTTATTGATTTTATTTTGTTGTTTTATTCTTATTGTTGATTTAATTTATGCCTTATGTATTATTTATTTTTATCTTGTTAAATTATAATTTTTTTTATTTTGTTTACACTACTTCATATTGAATTATAAATAAAACAATTAAGTAAGTGTAGTATTAATAAAATTAAATAGTATTTTTTACACTATAATACTGAATTATAAATAAAATATTAGTTTAATAGTAAGTTTTAATTAGTGAAGTATAAATAAATAATTAAAAATAATAATAAGTGAAGTATAAATAAAGTAAAAAAATAAATAAAATCAACAACAATAAATGAATTTTTTTTGATACTTCACTTATTGATTTTATTTTTAGTTATTTTGTTTTTTTATTGTTGATTTATTATTAATTAATTTATGCTTCATGTATTATTTATTTTTATCTTGTTTTTAAATCATGCATTTTTTTATTTTGTTTATACTTCATTGATCTTTTTCATTTTTAAATGTATACGTGCATATAATATGTTAATTGCTTAACACTTATGCAACATTATGCGACTCAACTCAGTTAAATTAATAAACTTTTAATAAAGTC
>CM074294.1:21790729-21795729 GCA_037194245.1 Opsariichthys bidens | reverse complement strand
TGAAACATGCAGAGGCACTACTGCGGAGATGACGAGAATCTGCAGTCGAGAACGTTATCAAAAAATGTCTCTATGCCGTTTTTTCACATTCATAGTCATGACTCTTTCCAGTGCACTGTGGCAAGCTAAATAGTATGAAATATTGGCAAATTAAAGGCTCATTGTTATGATTTATATGGCTTATCAATATATATGTGCGATTAGTCGACTAATCTAGTGCTGCAACGACGCGTCGACTACGAAAATACGTCGACGTGTGTGAAATGCATCAAATGGCGGCTTCTGCTCCTGGGAACGCAGAAAGTTCCATTCTATCACAAAAACCCAGACCACGATGATCAAAAGTGTGGGAATACTTTAAACAGAGGCCGAATAAAACGCTCCTTTGTTCCCTTTGCAGAACTGAAATGGCGTTCCACCTGTGGAATCGGATCTCTGTCAAATTTTTGCACGCGCAAGATCATATTTTGAGCGTGCAAAAGGGCATTTCGCGTGTGAACTGAGTTGAGGAGCAAATCTTCGTCTCGCAAATAAGAAAATATTTCGAGCGAACGAATCAGTTTTGCATTTCACAGAAGTTTATTTGGATGTGCGCGGACGTTCTCTTTCGCACGTGCGAGGTTTGAGTCGCTCGCGCTCCTGATTCCCACCCCGTGCGCTCGCTAAGTGCCGACCGCTCGCCTGCTCAACACAAGCCAGTGTTACAATGTGCCGAAAATTCCAGCCAATCAGAGATGGCTTATTTTTAATCAAAATCAAATCGTATTGTTACATAATGGCGTGTGCCAGTGTTTCTACACCTCAATGAACTGCTAAATTAGTTCTAACTTCTTACTTAAAAAAAGATCACTAGATTAATTAAAAAAAACGTAATAAAAATAATTGATAGATTAGTCGACTAATCGAAAAAGTAATCGTTAGTTGCAGCTCTAGACTAATCCCTTAAATGAACGACTACTTGTTGACTAGAAACATCTTTAGTCAAGGGCAGCATTTTACACTTGTTTTGTGGTATAGATGTGATATTTGTTTAGACTGATGCATGCTGCTCTTTCTTTTTGCAGAGAATGTAAATCAGCTCGGAAATCTTGAATCAAGATGCCTAGCTGACCGACCTGAGATTGCCGTGCATCCGTCAGAGTCTGGACCCTTCACACGCAGTTCAAAACGCCGCCAAAGCGGTGCAATCAGTGATGAGCTGAGTCCGTGCAAAAGAGCCAAAATAGACCCAGGGAGCTCTTTGACATCTGAATTTGATATGGAAGTTGTATCCAGGAAACAAGCAACAGTGATCCCACGGGCGTCAGCGTTGCCTGAGCCTTTGAGTAGCTTCCAGGGTTCTTGCAAACCCATCCAGGCACTTCTGGCCAAGAGTGTTGGAAACAAAGTGACCTTAATAAGTCATCCTAAGGCTGCAGTGATGGCTCAGATTCTGCATGATCATAACAAGACCGCTTCTGTAACTCTGCCACCTGTCCAATTATCAACTACCCGTCCACCAATTGAACCGGTCTCTACAACACCAACTACAACATCCGCAACTGAAAGGACTGAACAGGTGGTGTACAAGACGGCGGGCGGCGTGGGGCTTCTCAGGAAAGGAAGCGCTTGTGTAAAGTTTTCAGCGCAGCCAATGTCAGATCAGAAATCAGGGGGGAATGTGATGCAACAAGTTGTTATACTGCCTTCAAATCTACTGATTCAAAGCACCGAGAATAATGCGGCCAAGACTTCTGCATCGCTCTCTAAGGCCACAGCGTACTTGTCTAATGCTTCAGGTTTCACCATACCGGAAAACAGGGTTCCTGTCCAGCAGGTGGCACCGTTGAAAGACACCAGCACTGCTAGAACACCATCTGCTGTAGTTACACCCAATTTAAGGAGCGTTGCTGGAGGTTCTGCTATGCCTAAAAAGACTACTGAACCAAAGGTGGTCGTGAACAAATCAGCCAGTAGTGGTCCGACTAAACCAGATGCTAAACAGGAGCTCAGGACAGTGTGCATTAGAGACTCGCAGTCCATCCTTGTCACCACGAGAGGAGGCAACACAGGAGTGGTCAAGGTGCAGACGTCAGAGAGTGGAACGGGGGCTTTGCCGTCCAGCCCGGTTTTTACCATCTCGCCGCAACTGCAAGCCTTTTTGGTGTCAAAGTCTTCCACGTCCACTACACAAGCTGTTTCGGCCACCCTCTCCGCTAACTCTTTACCTGGAGTCTCGGATGTCATTCCGGTGAGCTCATCCACTTTTGTGGCAGGAACTGTCGCACCTTCAACCCTGAATCAGATTAGCAGCGATGGCTCTTCAGCCAAAACACCAATCCCTGGTAAATCCGCACTCCTGGCCACAAGCAAAAACAGTGAAAGCGTCCTTATAACTGCAAAAGACATCCAAGGCTTTCAGCAGAATATGGTCTCCAAATGTGGAATGAAACCTCCACAAAAGAGGCCTCCACCAGATCAATCTGCTTTCCAAAAGGTTTTCCTAGTCTCGCCTTCACCAAATATCCCTCCGCCAGCAACAAAGGCCTCCGCTACTACATCAGCAACCTGTCCTTTGCCAGGATCACGGGTCATGTTCATTAGCAACTCGGCACTTACCATTCCAAATGAGGCGTCTGCTTCAGAGGTCAACATTTCTTCTACTAGTACACCGGCGTTGAAGGTCATTCCCAAGCCAGGGACAACTTTATCCTGCACTTCTTCTGGTACAAACATCCAGAGCATCGGTGTCCCAGGGTTAATGTCAAGAATACTCGGTACAAACAAGAATATGCCATCAGCAACCGAAGCCTCTGTGATTGTATCCAGAGTACCTGCGACGTCAACTTCAAGTGGGCTGCAGATTGGTCAAAAAAGCTGTTTGGTTGCAAGCAGAAGTCCATCAGGGAATACAGAAAGCTCTCTGAGCGTACCTGGGACTGTTGATGGCAAAACACTCACATTTTCAACGCTAGGCACCGGCCACATGGCTTCTTCTGCACTTTTGTCAGTTGTAAAACCGGACGTACCTTCATCAATTTCAATGTTAAAAGCTCTTCACTGTAAACCGACAGGCAGCTCAACTGCGTCTTCCTCTTATTCAGGAAGCCTAATTACCAAACACACTACGTTACCAGTTAATGTGACCACTAACAAGACGCCAATAATCACATCCTTTTGCACTTCACGCTCGCCGATTAAAACAACCTCTTCTGGAGTGTCCAGTCCTCTTGCATTGAGCTACACTTCAACTCCTCCAGTGGTCATGACCTCTGGGCTTCGTCCTCCAACCTCTCCCACCAAGAGTGTTCAGGAAAAAATTGTGATCAACACCACTGCCCCGCTTGCCCCTGGAACTCAGCTCCTGTTCAACAACACCAGATTTGTTGTACCTTCTCAAGGCCTTGGACCTGGCAGCCACGTTCTGCTCATCAACTCGTGTCCTGCAGGATTGCAAGGTCCAAACAGTTCAACTCCTCACACCGTTCCTTCAGTTGTGCAAGGTATGAGGTTGGTAACACCTCTTAGACTACCCTCACCAAAGGTCGGACCTTCTGATCGAGTCCCTCAACAACTGAGCACAAGAACTCCACTGAATGTGTCTGGTCCTACGGCTCTCCCAGCTCTACGTCCTGGTGTATCATCAGACCTTGTGAGACTTCCTATCTTTCAAACCTCCGACGTCTCTGTTACACCATCACAGGGTATGGCCGGCTGTCCCAAAGAAACCTCTCCTCCTCAAGGAGGTTTACTAAGCACAACTTCTCCGATGCTCTTGCAAGGAAGACCATCCCAAAACCAATTGGCGCCGGCCGTGTCCCCAATGAAAACGGCGAGGCATACGCCAATGGTAACCGTTCCACCCATGAGCAGCACGATATCACGGATGCAGAAGCTTCCAGTTGCAATGGTTCCACCAATCGGCGGTCCAACCAATGCCAGTCCTGCCACTCCGATTGCAAGTGTTCCTCCGTCTATGAACACGGTCATAATGACACCTTGTCCACCCATCAGAGCAGTGCAACCTGGGACAATCGGAAAGCCTGCTATCTTACCCCATCCACTACGAGGTCAAAACACGGTTCCCAGCCCCAATAAACTGCTGTTGAGTCCAGATGGGGCCATTTTAAATATAGTTCAAGCCTCAAGCTTACAAGTGTTGGCAAAGCCAATGGCTGCCCAAGTGGTTAGTTCCTCTTCAAGTTGTGTAACTGTACCTACTTTAAACACACATGATCCTCTGAGGAAGCCAGATTCCCTGAGGAGACATAATCAATGAAGTCCTTCTGGAGGGCATCTCTTGTGTCCCATCGTGATCATAGAGTTTCATTGGGCCTCTATTGTTGAGAACAAGTGCGGGCTTCCTTTGGTTCCATACCTCCAAATGTTGGAGGCTAAACTAAATTAGTCTATTGTGCATTTTGCCCTTTACCATACATATTGAGGGGAAATTGGTTATCCTTAGAGTTGTAAATAAAATCGGTTTCACCAAGAGAAATGTGGCGATTTTAAATGGCCAGTAATGTACATAACAGTATTTGTTTGGCTGACTCTTTTCTACTCCATTTGTATGCAAAGGTTTGAATGTTTTTGTAGCATTTTCCATTAAATGATTAATATTTGTTCTGTAGAACAGTCTTCAGTCTATTTAAGAGTATGTCTGGCGAAGTAGTACTATCAGACGTTATCTGATAACTGTTTGGTTTTGTGTTTCCTCTACATACATGACAATAAACTTGGCATATTTATGACTGAAGTAACTCTGTCTTTTGAGCTCCTACATCAGAGTTTTTTATCATCTGAACCTTTCTTGAAGCCCCCTGAAGATTTTAATAAGAATTCATGTTCATGATATATATATATATATATATATATATATATATATATATATATATATATATATATATATATATATATATATATATATATTCATCAAGTGTTTTAGCTTTTCATCAGCTCAGCTTCATGATCCCCAGTTTGGAGACCCTGCATTAAAGTGTAAATTTCTAGGGATTTTTCAC
>CM074294.1:21643229-21785729 GCA_037194245.1 Opsariichthys bidens | reverse complement strand
GCCTTCACCGCGCTAACTGACCTCAGATCAGCGGGATTAACGTCGGTTCTGCTCGAGGGAAACTGTTGAAGTGGATTAGAGAGCAGACTGATGTTTACGCTCTGCTTAAACGTGTGTGAAATTAGTTTCCTCCAATAGTGTTGTTTATTTCAAGGATGAACTTGACATTCCTAAACGGATTATATCTCTTAAGACCAGCAGTGAATGTTTTATGAGCAGTTTGATATTCATCCACACCACCAGAACAATGTTCTTCTGTAAAACACATGTTTTGTTTTTAACCACTAGAGGGCCAAAAGTTACTCCGTTTAAATAAAGGAGGCGTGCAAAATGTAACTGATCCTTCGCAAGCAGTTTGATTGACAGGCGATCTGACCAATCAGAACCCTGAATCCGGTCAGGGGAGTCAGTAGATGAACGTTGGTGAACTTGAATCACGTCTTGAAACAACATTCCTTCTGATGTTCATCATGTTTATTTGATGCTATAAATGAACTGAAGAGATGATCGAGGAGCGACAGCGATCAGTGATATTTATTGATTCAACTGCTTTAAAACATGACAATATTTTAAATATGACACTGTTGTTCCACCAACGTTAATCTACTAACTCCTCTGACCGTTAGTCAGACGAAATGACGGATTCGTGGTTATGATTGGTCAGATCGCCTGTCAATCAAACTGTTTTGTGAAGGCATTATAAACCATTTACAATGAACAGTTTAGCGATATTAACACTGCATTATACTGTAGGTGCTTTACTTGAACATATCTGCACATATAAGAACAAATCAGAGTAATTCATGAGATCCAGGCTGTAAATTCTCTTCTGTAGTTTCCCTAATGAAAAAGTACCAGAGTTCACGTGTATCCAGAGTTTAATACAATAATGATCTGATATCATAACTACTACTTCACTGTCCATCCATATCATATCTGTATTTCTTCACATATTGTATTTCTAAATGTACATTTCTATCGTCTGTTGTCATTTGTATATCGTTTAAATATGTTCATCTGTATTTTGCACGGTCTGGAGGAAGCTCTCAAAAATGTCACTCACCATGATGTGACAATAAATGGAAATTCTAAATTCTAAATTCTAAATGGAAGAGCTGTTGTGATCTTTCTCCACTAGATGGCGCAACACCTTCAGATTCAAGTCTGTGGAGGTTCCAGCCCTGACTAGATCATGTTTCACACACATTTATGGTTTATTATTCATACTTTAAGATGAATTATGTATGTTAGGAAGGTGTTCCTTCACAAGAGGATCTGCAGTGTTTTATGGTTTATGGGGTCAGAGTCACTTTAATGGTCTGAATGTGTTCCGCTGCCCATTATTGTTTATTTATGAGCCACATTTGGGCTTTATTAGACCACATTTATGACTTTTTTTGCAGCGGATTTGCTTTATACCATTATGGGAAACTATCTGCCATAACTGTATAAAAATATTTTTATCCATTTGATTAAATTTGTTTTATATGATTATATAATAATCCATGAGCCTCAAAAGCAAAGCGCTTGCATCACGTGATCTTCTCTCAGCTGCTGCAACACTGGAGATCTCCAGCAGAGAGCGACACTGACACTGAACCACGTGTTCATGATCTCATTTGATGACAGTCTTCAGATGTGAAGGTCATTTCTTATATTGGGCAGAGGAAGTGAAGAGCTGAAATGAGAAGCAGCTGTGAAATGATTAGAACAGATCCAGAGAGAGTTCAGCCTCACTTCTAGATGTATTGAGTGTATTTTTCAAGCTGTATTTGATGTTGGTGCACTCAAACAGGTATTTTATTTATTTATATACATTTTGTTTTCAGGAAACTGAAGTAGTTTTGTGTAGAAAGCAGCAAAACTCCAGAACTGAAGTGTGTGATGTGGAGAAGATGCTGCAGATGATCATGAAAAGAGTTTTAAAAGAGTTTATTTCATGATTGTGTTTAATACATACATATATATATATATATATATATATATATATATATATATATATATATATATATATATAAATGAAATAAATATATAAATAATAATAATAAAAAAAAAATATATATATATATAAAAATAAAATTAAAAACATATATATATATATATATATATATATATAAATTAAATAAATATATATATATAAAAATAAATTAAATAAGTGTATATATATAAATATATATAAATTAATTAAATAAATATATATATATACAAATAAATAAATAAATGTGTTTCTGACATGATGATGCTCATTCATCTTCATCAGATTTCTCTTCACTGTCTCAAACTAAACCTCAAGTGAAAATACATATGACAATTTATTTACACAATGTCTTAAATTCACTTATTTAATGCACGTTATATTCTTGACGCTCAGTTCATTTAATGGTATTTTATCAACTCAAATAATAATGGTGATTGTGAGTTTTGTGTGTAATGTCAGAAGTTTTCCTGCAGAATTCATTGATTCTGTTGAAGGATCGGGTGTTGAATCGGATGATTTCAGATCAAAACTGTGGATTTTGTGCGTGACAGAGAAAGAAACTCTGAGACTTTGTCCTGAACAGATGAAAGTCCAGCTGTAGATCGTGACCAGACAAGTTTCCTCACAGCAGGTTTATGGTGTGATGTTGACGGATGAAGATGAATGTGAAGCTACAGTAAAATACTGTGTGATTATAGAGATATGAAACATCATCAACAGATGAAAACAGAGTCTCTGTAAGAACATTCACCATTTACTGTTCATTCTTTCTTATCAAGAGTAACTGATTTAGAATAGGATGAAAAGATGAGTCATAAATACATACAAATAAATGGTATAAAATGGCGGAATACAAAATTATACAGAGAAATGGGCGTCTTATTTTACAAATGGAAGTGAGTTATTCTCGATGTGAGCGTTCAGATTCATTTGTACTACAACCATACATTAAAATGAAATAGTGTTATGATTGCAGCATAATTGGCTGTTTTTGTACAGCTAAAATCCAGACACATTCAATCTTAGGAATACGGTGGAGAGAGTCTCTGAAATACATCCCAATATACAGGAAAACTCCGGGAAAGAAGCTGTTGATGAGAGTGCTTGAGTTCAGATGATTCTCTAATCGTTTTAAAGGCAGGAGAACAGACTGCAGTCTTAAGGGTGATGAAGAGGAGGAGGATGAAGATGATTTTACAGGCCCGTCTGGATCATGAGAGACTAGAAATCACAAATCTATTGAATTTATGGGATGTTGTTGTCAATCAGGAATTCATCTGTGAAGAGCTTCAATAATCTTTAGTGCAGAAAGTCCATCTGATGAATGATGAATCTAGAAGAACTGGAATGCTCGGCTTTCTCACGTCTCTGTCCTCTTCATGCTTGTCTTGTGCGTGAAATGATGATATAATCATTTAATAAAGCCAAACGATATGCGTTCATATTTGCTTGTAGTAGATTTAGTGTTTAAAAGTCAGGCGTTCATGTAGAAAATGTAAAGGTTTCTGAGAAGCTTGACAAACTCTGTGGTCAGAGATGACCGTCCAGCGCATGTTGATGTTAAACATGTTGGATAAAAGCAGAAGTTCAAAAGCGTCTTGATGTCCTGCGGTTGGACAGGAGCAGAAAGTGTCTGACCATCTGCAGGTTTCGTCAGATTTACTCAATCGTCATCTTCTGCTCCTCCTCAAGACGCTCGCTGACCTTCACATGACGGCGCTCTCAGATTTGAGCTCTAGTCTCTATTTAACCAAACCTGTGATTTTACTGTCTTCACACCAGGATGATCTGCTTCCAGAAGATCAGAGAGAGTTCAGAAGTGTCAAACTATACATTCGGTTTAATTCGAGGTTCATTATCTTAGATTTTTTTTTTTTTTAATGGCTCATTCTGAACAGATATGATTACATTTTTACATCTTTTTAAATAAGAAAAATGTCTTTTGTGACTGTGGTTTGATCTACTGTATGACTGACCTGTGATTATCTGTGTCTTCTAGAATCATCTTCATCAATCATCATCATCTTCATCATTCATCTTCATCAGCATCATCTTCATCATTCATGTTCATCTTCATCATCTTCATTAATCTTCATCATCATCATCATCATTCATCATCATCATCATTCATCTTCATCATTCATCTTCATCAGCATCATCTTCATCATCATCATCATCATCAGAGAGACGTCTGATCCTCAGGTAAGAAGCATTTACTGTCTCAATGAACATCAGGATCACAATCTGATCACAGATAAACACACATCTGATCATATTCATAGTTGTTAAAGGATCAAGATTAGATTTGGATGACACTCATATTTCATATTTAGTTCTGTGACCTCTAAACAAACCAGTTCTTGTTTGTTTGTTTTAAACGGCTGATTTAGGGACGTTTGTGTTGTCAGTGTCAATCAATCCTTCATTCTGTCGGTCAGAGCGGTCAGGGGAGTCAGTAGATGAACGTTGGTGAACTTGAATCACGTCTTGAAACAACATTCCTTCTGATGTTCATCATGTTTATTTGATGCTATAAATGAACTAGTGTGAAGAGATGATCGAGGAGCGACAGCGACACATTAAACACACACTAGACGCTGTTTATTGATTACAGTCTTTTAAATATGAAACTGTTCCTCTTTGCTCCTCGATGTATTTTTCACTGCGTAAGAACATGATGTGTGGCGTGAGAGCGCATGGCAACAGTAACTAAAGGGGGCGGGGCTTTACGAAAGGTCAATTATTATCAGAATAATAGCAGTTAGAAGGAAAACACGCATTAGATTAAAGTGTTTAGGAAATGTATATTTGGAACAGACAAAAAAAAATCACTGTATTTATTATGTAAAGATGCATTTATTAGGCCCTGATGTCACATTTCCTCTTGAATTGAAGGGATGGATCACCCAAAAATGACAATATCTCCTCTTCATGTAGTTTGTGGTTTACGGTGTTTGTGTTGTTGGGTCGTGATCCACTGAGTCTCTGTGTGACGAATGAATCCGTTTTCTTCAGACCAAACGCTTGTTGAGATGAAGATCAAGTGTTCAGTTTTGCTCCAGATGACTCTGTTCTGTTCAGTGTTTTCATATCATACGTTCATTGATGAATATATCAGCATCTCTCTGGGTTTGAGTGCATCAGGTGAACAATCAAGTCTGAGAATATTTACATGAAATTACAGAATTCTGGATTTGATGTTTTGTGGACAAAAGCATCTAAAACATCTTCATCATTTATGCCACAAAAGTTTATAAAGTCCATCACAGAATGGATGAATTTCAGCGACTTTTTCATATTTAAAGAAACCCTGCGTGGTCAATATAAAGTCTGTTGTTTATTATTCTATTCCATATGCATCAGTATAACCGAGACACTGTAAGACATTCATCCATTTATTCCATTTCTTTATTTCACTGATTCTTGTGTTCCAGATATTCAGTAGAAACAGAGTTTGATTCTCATGATCTTTCACACTCTCAATGGGTTTTGCAGTAAAATATAATAAATAAAACACATTCCTTTTTAAAGTGATTTACAGTATTGAGTATGATTTGATGGACAGATTCAGATTCCACACTGAATCTGTGTTCTGTGTTCACTGATATCAACATTCATAATTACAGTATCACTGATGATTATGACCATGCATTGACTCATATTGTCCTCCAGATGGCGTAGTTCACTGTTCCTGAAACAGTTTGGTCTTTGTTCTTTTCTTTCTGAGAGCAGATGCATAAATGTTGAGCAGTGAATGTATTTTTCAGTTTAGATCTGATTGGTCGAATGTTTGCGATCCGTCTGAAGGTCCGTTCATCCGTCCTTCACTCCAACATCTCTGTCCCCTTTGTGTCTTTTATTATTATAAATATTATTATTATTATTGTTGACTAAAGTTCATCAGTTCCAGCTCCACAGGTTTCATCGGTCAGGTTCTCCCAGTTCTCCCAGACTCTCTACAGGTTCATCATGAGAAACTGCAGAGAAGAAAGACATTGAATATATCTGTAGATGTTTGACCTCAAACGCTGATGCTGAAACACTCACAGTTTGGTCTCTTTGGCTCCACACTGTCCTGCTGGTAAAACATTAAAAATATTAATTAATAATATTTATTATCAAAATATTTTGACTGTTGCGATTCCAAATGGGTTTAATGACCTGTAACTCTGAGTATCGGTCAAGTGTTCACTGTTGACCAGAGGAGAACTGACCCCGACTAAGCCTGGTTTCTCCCAAGGTTTTTTTCTCCATTTGTTGGAGTTTTGGTTCCTTGCCGTTGTTGCCTTTGGCTTGCTTGAGTTGGGGACACTTGCTTGATATTCAGTGTTTTTGGTGTGGTTGTATGTGAACTGAGATGAGCCGGACGATTACGTCACTGTTTTCTGCAGTGCTGATATACATAAACTAGACTAATAACTACTGATATTTGCAACGGAATGAATCAATAATATATAGAATAAGCTGCACAATGACACCATTTTCTTATTAATGTAAAGCTGCTTTGCCACAATTTGCATTGTAAAAAGCGCTAAATAAATAAAGATGACTTGACTTGACTTGACTTTATTTAAAGTACATAAAACAAACATTAGACTTGACAACAAAGTTACAGGGACACAATCCAACAAACATCAACAAGGAACAATGGACACATAAGGGTTTACATAGACAGACTAATTACAAACGAACACCTGTGAACAGGGGCGTAGCAGCCATTATAAAAGTGTGGGGGGGGGGCAGCTGTATGGTGATGTGACCCAAAGGTGATGTTTATAATAATCCATTCTAAATAGAATATCAATTGACATTTTACAGCAGCCTAGTGGCATTTTTGGGAACATGCCATGATAGCTTACAGGAACCTATTTTTGTGAAATCATACTCAAAATTTAACAAAAAAATACTGCAGGACTTGGGACTTTGAGACCACTGTGGACATCTATACTTTATTTTATGGTATTTACCATATTTCAGTTAGACTACACTTGAACTTTTGTCTTACTTCATAACAGTTGGACGACAAAAAGTGTTCAGTGAGTATACAGATTACATCTACAGTAATTTTATACAACAGACATTTTATGAAAAATATATCAATACAACCTAAATCAGTGTATTTACATTTTAATATTTTCAAAACTGAAGTAAGATTTTTAATCAACTTCCAAACTGAATCTTTCGGCTTTCTTTGCAGGCCCCAAATTGTTGAGCAATCTTTTTTCTCGCTAATTGATCAAGTTTTTCCTTGTGTATATGACACACAGCAACACTATTCAGCCGTGTTTGTGTCATGGTACTACGAAAACAAACACAAAAACAACAATCTCAACGTCAGCTGACCTCGGTATCGGACATCAATTTAACATTGACATTAGACGTTGAATTTACATTGAATTTTGGTCACCCGACATCCAAATATCATCGTTTTATGATGTTGTGTGCCTGCTTGGAATAATCTGTTATGTCTCATTTAGCAGACGATGTTATCCAAAGTGACAAGCAGGAGAGCATTTAACACACACTCGGTTCTGTTGTGTTACACGTCTTATTATGTTACAGTAGGTTAAATCACAACATTGAAACTTTATCGTGTGATTCATGTCGTCGCGACATACTGTAACACATACTTACAGTGTGTGTTTGAAAAAAGGATGCAATCGTTCTCTGCTTTTTTCTGGGGTGCATTTTACCCCAGACAGCCAAACAGCAAAGTAACTGAACGAACGAAAATTCTCAAGAGCAACAAAAGATTTGAAGCTCATGACAGACACGCCCAAGAGATGATTCACGCTGTGATTGGCTGCATATTGGTTCACACAAGTCTAAGTAACAAATCAGAGAACACGGGCGAAAATATTGGCGCTGGGTCAAAAAAAAAAAAAAAAAGGCGGGGGATAGAATCACCTGTTTCTAAAAGTGCGGGGGACGTGTCCCCCCGTCCCCCCCGGTTGCTACGCCCCTGCCTGTGAACAATGATTAACCCATGAACCAATGAAAACACGACATGAAACAGGGGTAGCACATGACAACTGGATCACATGACAAACAAGTGAATCACATGACAACTGGAGCACATGGATAAACAAACAAGACACATGACATGAACAAGAAAAATGAACAGACACATGAAAACATGAACAAACCAAAAACTAGACATTACAATATGAATATTTACATATTTAATTACCCATATTTTAATTGAAGATATGTACTAATAGCAACGCTTTAAATGCATATTTAATGATTTCACTCAATTATCTGACAGGTTTTAATGAAAGAAGATGAAATGTGCAGCTGTATTTCTGCTCCATGAGCGCCACCTGTCTGTCAGTAATAACACTGTTCATGTCTATTACAGTATTAGTGAAATCTGGATCAAATCAGTCATTAGTGTGTGAATGTGAGATGTTCTCCTGCTGGAACTGTGATTATTAGAGCACAACTGAATCACACTAAAATATGAACTATAAACTACATATACACTCATTCAGTGACTGAACATGATGAAGAGTTTCTGCTGGTGAGACGAGAGAAACCACATCTTACTAGAGAGAAAAGACACACAATTTCTGTGTCATGTTTGAACTTCATTAGTCAAATATTCATGTATATAATGACTCTCCTCATCCTCAGACTGAATCTCTGGATCAGAAAGTGTGAATCACACTCAGGCGTTCGTTCAAACCCTCCTTCAATCAAAGACAGAATTAGTGGTGAAATATAAGCAGTGTTTGGTGTTGAACATCAGTTTGTTTCCACTGTTACTGTAAAGCTGTTTCGTCTGATTCGTCTCATGATCAGTTTCTCCTGGATCTTTAGTTTGTGTCTCCCTCTCTCTGACACTCTTCTTTCCCACCAATGTGTCCTTGATCCATGTTTCCTTCTGAAGCATCCCCATTTACCAGAAGATTACTGGAAAAACTGCTGTACTCTCAAAAAAATGATTTTCATTTAAACAACTTATTTTGATTCAACACATTGCATCAGGTTTCTGGTTCAAACGTGATCGCTTCATGGAAACGATTCATTTTGGACTGAACTTGATGTTTTCATGTTAAAATAACATGTTTCAATCAAGTAAACCCAACCAGGACTCAATCAAACAGGACTTTCCCTTCCCATCATGAACTGGGAGAGGAAATGTTGAAATAAAATGTCATTTCAAGCAGTTTTTATCAAGAGACACTTTTTAATGTTTACTGCTCGATTATGTTGATATTTAAAGGTTTCTGATATGTTACTAGTTTCGAAGTGTAGAGCTTGTGGTTGGGTGGAGGACCTGCTGAAACATAATTAAAGTCACTTTAATAATAAAGTTATCATTAAGGTATTATATAGACTAACTTCAGTCTGACTGATGATTCAGTTCATGAGTGAAAGTTTCTATAGGTGAATCAAACCTACAGCATGTTTAGTGCAGTAGATCACAGGACTGAAGAGAAGGAAAAACCCACTGCAGATCTGACATCTGCTGCAGAAGGTGATGGTCTGCAACTAAGATGTCCACCAGTTTAAAGAGGATCATGTGGTGAACTGCTTCTTTCTTTGAGTCACTCGAGTTTGAATGTGGTTTGGGGTCTAAATCTACACCATTAACAAAAAATGATGAAGACGAAAATAAAAGGCAAATGCTTCACCTTGTGGTGTATGAGTGTGAAATCAGTCATAATGTTGTTTTCAGTCTAACGGTTTCTTATTTAAATGAGGAGTTTAAGATGAACATCTACAAAACTCCAAACTGACACACTTGAAACACAAGATTATCATGAGAACATTTGGTTCAGTCATTGAAACACTTTGATCACAAACATAAATCACTTATAATATAGAAATAATTCATTACATTTGGTTTTCTGTATCAGAATTTGTAAACTCTATCAATAGAATCTGTTTCTATAGAAATCTATAGATGTACCAAATGATTCACTGATTCACCATTAAAATCAACTGGATTAAATAATAGTCAAATGTATTAAATCTGTCCTCACAGACGAGCCGCAGCTCTTCTCAAATCTACTGACTTTTATTATGACACTAAATACAGTAGAGATTGATTCATCAGATTTACAGTGATAAAATAATGATTCAATGATGTAAACAGTTTATTTCATCTGTAAAAGACACGTGTATTACATGTTTAGTCTTATTTTTCAATGTGTTTTCTGTGAATGTGTGAAATGTTCGATTTATTAGCCACTAGAGGGAAATAACGAGAAAAACATGAAAGTGCTGTCAGGTCAAAGTCAAAGTCAACTTTATTGTCAATTCTGCCATACATACAGTACATACATACAGAGAATTGAAATTGCGTTACTCTCAAACCCTAGATGTATACATGTAACATGGTAACAATTAACAATCACAACAGCAACTAAAGAATAAGAAAATAAGAATATAAAAATAAATAATAAAGTGACTAGTGAAGATAACAGTGCAGAACAGTAATAGTGCAAAACAGTAAGAGCGCAGTAATAGTGCAAATTATAAGAGTCTGAGTATCTGAGTATGCAGGGACCAATATTCAGAGAGACAATGTATCTGAGGTAGATGAATAAGTAATTGAACCGTATGGGGAGGGGAGGGGGGAGAGGAGAGGAGGGCTCAGAGGTCAGGTGCGTGGGGCAGAAGAGGGGAGGGGGGGCAGAGTCGGGAGGGAGTTCAGCGCCCTGACAGCTTGGTGAATGAAGCTGTCCTTCAGTCTGCTGGTCCTTGCCTGGAGACTGCGTAGTCTCCTCCCTGATGGCAGCAGACTGAAGAGGCTGTGTGATGGGTGGGTGGGGTCACTTGCAATGTTGAGGGCTTTGCGGGTGAGGCGAGTGCTGTAGATGTCCTGGAGGGAGGGGAGAGAGACACCAACGATCTTCTCAGCTGCTCTCACTATGCGCTGAAGTGTCTTTCGGCAGGACGCGTTGCAGGCGCCATACCACACAGTGATGCAGCTGGTCAGGATGCTCTCGATGGTGCCTCTGTAGAAGGTGCACATGATGGGGGCTGGGGCTCTGGCTCTTCTCAGTTTGCGGAGAAAGTAGAGCCGCTGGTGTGCTTTCTTGGTCAGTGCTGTGGTGTTGGCGGTCCAGGAGAGGTCTTCAGTGATATGAACACCCAGGAATTTGGTGCTCCTCACTCTTTCCACGGTCACACCGTTGATGGTCAGAGGAGCATGCTGAGTATTTGTTCTCCTGAAGTCAACAACAATCTCTTTTGTCTTCTCCACATTCAGAGAGAGATTGTTGTCACCGCACCACCTGACCAGGCAGTTCACCTCGCTCCTGAAGTTACTCATCACCTTTGCTAATGAGACCAACTACAGTCGTGTCATCCGCAAATTTTATGAAGAGGTTGTTGTTGTGAGTTGGTGTGCAATCATGGGTCAGCAGAGTGAAGAGGAGGGGACTCAGCACACATCCTTGGGGGGCACCGGTGTTCAGAATGATGGTGTTGGATGTGTTGTTGCTGACCCGAACTGCCTGAGGTCTTCCTGTCAGGAAGTCCAGCAGCCAGTTGCACAGCGATGTGTTGAGTCCCAGCTGAGACAGTTTTTGAGTGAGCTGTTGAGGGATGATTGTGTTGAATGCTGAACTAAAGTCTATGAACAGCATTCTGACATAAGTGTCTTTTTTGTCCAGATGAGTGAGTGCTGAGTGGACGGCCGTGGCGATAGCGTCATCGGTCGAGCGGTTTGTCCGATATGCAAACTGGTAGGGATCCAGGGAGGGGGGGAGGACAGACTTAATGTGGTGCATGACTAGCCGCTCAAAGCACTTCATAAGGATGGGAGTAAGTGCCACTGGGCGGTAGTCGTTGAGGCAGGATGGAGATGATTTCTTCGGGACTGGAATGATGGTGGTTGCTTTGAAGCATGTGGGGACAACGGCTTGACTCAGCGAGATGTTGAAGATGTCTGTAAAGACATCAGTGAGTTCCGCTGCACAGTCTCTCAATACACGCCCAGGAATGTTGTCCGGACCTGGAGCTTTGCGTGCATTGACCCTGCAGAGGGATCTTCTCACGTTGTCCGTGGACAGTGTCAACACCTGGTCGTCGGTTGGAGGTGGAGTCTTCTGCGCAGTGGTGCTGTTGTGCGCCTCAAAGCGAGCGAAGAAGGTGTTCAGCTCATTTAGCAGGGGGGTGGTGCTGTCACAGGTCCGTGGAGGGGGTTTGTAGTCCGTGAGGGTCTGAATCCCCTGCCACAGGCTCCTGGAGTCTCTGCTGTCGCTGAAACGATGGGCTATCCTCCTGGAGTACTGCCTCTTAGCCTTTCTGATGCCGCGTGACAGGTTGGCCCTAGCTGTCCTCAGGCTCATCTCATCTCCAGCTCTGAAGGCAGTGTTGCGCATCTTCAGAAGTCTGTAGACTTCTCCTGTCAGCCACGGTTTTTGGTTGGGCCAGACGGTGATGGTCTTTGTGACTGTTACATCCTCAATACACTTGGTAATATAGGAAGTAACAGTCTCTGAGTACTCCTGGAGGTCTGTGGTGTTGTGGTATGTTGCAGCCTGTTTAAACATGTCCCAGTCAGTGGTGTCAAAGCAGTCCTGAAGAGCCTCTGATGACCCTTCAGGCCAAACTTGTATTTGTTTCTGGACCGGTTTGGTGACTTTTACAAGAGGTCTGTATGCTGGCATTAGCATAACAGTGATGTGATCTGAAGCACCAAGGTGGGGGAGGGGAAGGGCTTTGTACGCTCCTCTCTGTGTGGTGTAAACAAAGTCCAGGGTGTTGTTTCCACGTGTTGGGAAGTCTATGTGTTGGTGTATTTTAGGAAACACACTCTTAAAGTCTGCATGATTGAAATCCCCAGCCAAGATGAGAAAAGCATGTGGTTGGGCTGTCTGCTGCTCACTGATGTGCTGATAAAGTTTATTCAGTGCCTCACTCCTGTTGTTGTTGTTGGAGCTGGGGGGGATGTATACAGCAACAAGTAAAATAGCTGTATATTCCCGCGGTAGATAAAACGGCCGGCACTTAACAGTCATAAACTCCAGCAGGGGTGAGCAGTGTTTGCAGACCACAACAGTGTCGCGACACCACGCATCATTCGTGTAAACACAAAGTCCGCCGCCACGGGTCTTACCTCCCTCTGTAAATAATGTGGTCAGCATGAGCGTTTAGTGTCAGTGCTCTGAGAAACAATTCAAATGCTGTTTGTCGCCTTCGCCAACTACTTCTCTGCCACGTGTGATACGCTTTTAGACAATCATACTGTACCCTGGAGTGAAATTCAGACATCAGAACGTAATTATGAACAAAAACAGACGTGTATTCACATGTTCTGAATGAGGAAAGTGTCTGAGAATTTCAAATGTGCACATAAATATGAATAATCGACGTAATTATTAGTGAATAAGAGCCGTCTGTCAATCACACAGTAACAGATGCTATAAAACTGTCCAATTCAGAAAAACATACATTTAGAAATATCAAATACATTCATACACATTCTTTGCCAGAAAAAGTGGAAGAACGGATCTGTTAAATTTTATTAATGTACAAACCCTCTAGTGTGTCGATCCAGCCTTGACCACACTCTCACACCTACCTCTTCCTCTTCCTCCTCCTCTTCCTCTGATATTGTTGATATGATCCTTCTGAACTCATATTTCATACAGTTGGTTTGATCATTAGAATCAAGTGTGAACACTTCTATAATGTATTAGTGCTCTATTTTCACACACTAATTTTGTACTCAATATACTAAACATTCTTTGAGATAATGTTGAGATCTTCTCAGTGCTGTTCTGAGAGAACATGAATATGAACTAAAATGTGCTTTTCACAAACTCTCTCTGTATTAAAATGTTTAGTTTGCTCTTGTAGTTCAGTGTGAATGAAAGATGTTCAAGTGTTCTTCAACTAAACACTTTTGTTCAGTGACATAAAAAGTCTGTTAATGTTACAGTTCAAGAGTGCAGTGCATGTTCGTTTAAGGAGTTTTATATTCCAGAAAATTAAAAATAAATGTACTTAAATATATTATGAAATGAAGCATGAATTACTTCAAAAAATCATCACATTTCCTCAGATATTGAACACAGAATAAAAGTGATTCTGACTGAACATCATGTTGATTCTGATCGTCCACATTGAGTTCATAAGGAGAGATTTATTTTATTTAATATGATAGAAACATCTGTCAGATCTTTATATGTGTTTTATTATTTAAATGTGTTGTAATGAGGGTTTATTAGTGTGGCTCAGCCTCTGACAACAGGGGAAAGTCCCAACGGTCATTTCTTCTCTTCAGTAACCTCCACATCTCATGTTTCTGCTCATTCTTTTCTCAGTTTGAGCACATCTGTGAAGATGTGGAGGTTCTCGTCATTCTGTGAGCGAGTGATGCGGTGTGTTCCTCAGATGGGGCTGGATGAGATCACTGATCCCCACGAACCTCTTCAACTTCTAAATTAGAACCATTCAAATAGAGAATAAGATTAACTGACTCAACGTCTGATGCGGTATCGGTCTAGCGTTCTGTAACGGGTTACTCGGTTCAAGGAAGCACCCAATGAAGGGAATCCTTGTAGACAACGTTTAATGTGACAGTCTTCACAGACGGGAGAAACATCCCAGACTAACTACACTAAACAACAACACTAGACGAGGAACAGAAAGAACTCAGGGCTTCAATACAAGGGAAACCGGGAGCAAACGAGACTAATTAATCCCACACAGCTGATGATGATTTAACGAGTGGCGGGAAAATGCAAACAAAGAGCACATGTGAAACAGTCCAAGAGAAACACGTAACAAATGAGAATCACAACTTACTCTCACGAGCTCAGGAAAAGCAACCGAGCAAAACATTTGTCCTCTGGGAAATCAGCTTTATTTTTCTAGCACAGTCACAGCAGATTTACAGTGATAAAATAATGATTCAGTGATGTAAACAATATTTCATCTGTACAGCAGATCTGAAGTCAGTTCAGAGTGATTCAGTTCCAGAGAATCAGATGGAATAAAGTGTGTGTGATCGAACCCAGAGAACTCCCTCTGAATCTGTGGTCAGGAAAGAAACTAGACGAGAGTGAGGAGACGGAGTATTGAATAAAAAATCACTGTGAAATTTACAGTAATAAACCAGCAGCTCGCCAGAACTTTACTGTAAAAAATACAGTAGCAAAGCTCTAGGTTTTACAGGACAGCACTTACTTTACAGTCTCTTACAGTTCAGAACCGTATAATTTAAAGGTTTATATTGTAATAATTACGGTTCATTACTGTTTATTTTACACACAGTACAATTTACTAAAATCTGTTTTGTATCTTTGTAACACAGACACTGACAACCACCAATCACAGTGGAGATGAGTCACATGATCAATCTAAGATCATCACATGCAGATTTTCAAGCTGAGAAGAACAAAACTAATGTGTAGAAAGAACACAGTGATTCACACGAACACTGAACACCATCATGGAAACATGAACTTATGAAACACAATCAACATTCATTGAACAACATTAGATTCAACATAAACTCGAATGTACATCACTGACTAGAAAAACTAACAAGAAACAATTATTTCAGAGAAAATACATGGGAATGCAGGGAATTGTGGGAATGTTAATTTTACGGTTTTTCAATTTTGTAAATTATACAATGACTTATTTTTCACTTCCAAAAACTGTAAATTTAACAATTTTGAAATAAATGGGAACTTTCTGTAAACCAATGAACTGTTTTTCACCATTTTACAGTCTTTTACTGTTAAAATCATGGTCATATTTTACAGTGATATACAGTGTATATACACAGTCGACTCACCTGTTCCTCCACAGTCATGAGAAGACAGACCGGTATCGTGACTGTATCGCTTTCAAAAACTTGTTTTTAAAAGTTTGTGTTTTCAGGCCCACAAAACACCATCACTGTGAAAATGAACGACCAAACAAATTTAAAAAAAAGTGTTGAATATGGTGTTGTGTAAACGGACCGTCAGCGGTTGTTTATATTAGTCTGTAAAAACTTGCAGAATCCAGGAGATAAATGGAGATGATGATGAAGATGATGATGGACGTCAGTGATGTGTGTTCTTGAGATCATGATGAAGATGATGATGATGATGATGATGGACGTCAGTGATGTTGTGTGTTCTTGAGATCATGATGAAGATGATGATGGACGTCAGTGATGTTGTGTGTTGAGATCATGATGATGATGATGATGATGGACATCAGTGATGTTTTGTGTTTTGAGATCACGATGAAGATGATGAAGATGATGGACGTCAGTGATGTTGTGTGTTCTTGAGATCATGATGATGATGAAGATGATGGACGTCAGTGATGTTGTGTGTTCTTGAGATCATCATGATGATGATGAAGATGATGATGATGGACGTCAGTGATGTGTGTTCTTGAGATCATGATGATGATGATGATGATGATGATGGACGTCAGTGATGTTGTGTGTTCTTGAGATCATGATGATGATGATGATGATAATGGACATCAGTGATGTTGTGTGTTTTGAGATCATGATGAAGATGATGATGATGGACGTCAGTGATGTTGTGTGTTCTTGAGATCATGAAGATGATGATGATGATGATGGACATCAGTGATGTTATGTGTTCTTGAGATCATGATGATGATGATGATGATGGACGTCAGTGATGTTGTGTGTTCTTGAGATCATGAAGATGATGATGATGATGATGGACATCAGTGATGTTGTGTGTTTTGAGATCATGATGATGATGAAGATGATGGACGTCAGTGATGTTGTGTGTTCTTGAGATCATGAAGATGATGATGATGATGATGGACATCAGTGATGTTGTGTGTTTTGAGATCATCATGAAGATGATGATGATGATGGACGTCAGTGATGTGTGTTCTTGAGATCATGATGATGATGATGATGATGATGATGGACGTCAGTGATGTTGTGTGTTCTTGAGATCATGATGATGATGATGATGATGATGATGATGATGATGATGGACGTCAGTGATGTTGTGTGTTCTTGAGATCATGATGATGATGATGATGATGATGATGATGGACGTCAGTGATGTTGTGTGTTCTTGAGATCATGATGATGATGATGATGATGATGATGGACGTCAGTGATGTTGTGTGTTCTTGAGATCATGATGATGATGATGATGATGATGAACATCAGTGATGTTGTGTGTTCTTGAGATCATGATGATGATGATGATGATGATGATGATGGACGTCAGTGATGTTGTGTGTTCTTGAGATCATGAAGATGATGATGATGATGATGGACATCAGTGATGTTGTGAGTTTTGAGATCATGATGAAGATGATGAAGATGATGGACGTCAGTGATGTTGTGTGTTCTTGAGATCATGATGATGATGAAGATGATGATGATGGACGTCAGTGATGTTGTGTGTTCTTGAGATCATCATGATGATGATGAAGATGATGATGATGGACGTCAGTGATGTTGTGTGTTCTTGAGATCATGAAGATGATGATGATGATGATGGACATCAGTGATGTTGTGTGTTCTTGAGATCATGATGATGATGATGATGATGATGATGGACGTCAGTGATGTTGTGTGTTCTTGAGATCATGATGATGATGATGATGATGATGGACGTCAGTGATGTGTGTTCTTGAGATCATGATGATGATGATGATGATGATGATGATGATGATGATGGACGTCAGTGATGTTGTGTGTTCTTGAGATCATGATGATGAAGATGATGATGATGATAATGGACGTCAGTGATGTTGTGTGTTCTTGAGATCATGATGAAGATGATGGACGTCAGTGATGTTGTGTGTTCTTGAGATCATGATGAAGATGATGATGATGATGATGATGGACGTCAGTGATGTTGTGTGTTCTTGAGATCATGATGAAGATGATGATGATGATGATGGACGTCAGTGATGTGTGTTCTTGAGATCATGATGAAGGTTTTGATGAGAGAATCTCCTCAGTTTTGACATCAGAATCAATCTTTACAGGATCTTCTGGATCATGAGAGACTAGAAATCACAAATATAATATATCAGATGATCTTCATTGTTTTGGGTGTTTTTATGTTCTCAATCTAGAACACATTCTGTCATTTAAACACAATCACATCTGTGAACTTTCAGTAAGTTATAGATTCAGACTGCAGAAAGACGGATGAATCTGAGCTTTATGACATTATAGTGAAGATAATAACAGTAAATCTAGAAAGTTTCATAATGATCAAACACTCACAGTTTGGCTTCAGTCCCTCCACACTGCTACGTTTCTGAAGTCTCTCTTCTCTTTTCTCTTGTGATTCTCTGGTTTGTGTCTTCATTTTTCTCTCTTTCTCCATTTTTCTCTGTGTCTTCTTGTGATTTCTGAGGCTCCTTCAGTTTTCTGTGATTTTCTAACTAAAGTCTGTGTGATTGAACAGATTCAGATGAAGTCAGATTAATGTATCAGAACATGAAGATGTTCAGCTGAAAAAATGAATTTCCCAATTTGTTTCTTTAGAAATCACACTAATCACGATACTCAATGAAAATATACAGTGAAACAAATACAAAATTATGTCAAAACGCCTATTTTGGTGAGTATCAGTTCAACACGGTCAGTTTGGGAGCGATACCATGACTAAGGTGCCCTTGAGCAAGGTGCCTAACCCTAAAATGCTCCCTGGGCGCTGTAGCAATAGCTGCCCACTGCTCCGGGTGTGTGTTCACTGTGTGTGTATGTGTGTATTCACTACTCACTGCTGTGTGTGTGCACTTGGATGGGATAAATGCAGAGCACAAATTTCAAGTATGGGTCACCATACCTGACCATACCATGACTTTCACTTCACTTTCACTTTCACTTCACTTTAAATAGTTGATAAAGAGGGACAGCAGTCCAATATTCCTGCTGCTGTCGGTCATGTTCATCAAACAACAGAAGATCAATCTCTTTCTGCTCTTCTGAATACGAAGTCAGAATTATGAGATATAAATTCACAATTGAAAGAAAAAAGTCAGTATTGCAAGTTTATATCTCCAAATTCTGACTTTATAACTTGCAATTGTGAGTTTAATTCTGAGAAAAAGAAGTCAGAATTGTGAAACACAAACTCACAATTGTGAGGGAAAAAACAAATAGTGAGAAAAAGTCACAGTGACGAGTGAATTATAAAATGACTCTCAAAACATGAAAACAGTCGTGGATCATCAGGTCATGACGGGACAGTTCAGTCGACAGTTGGACAATTTTCTTTTATAAATTCAGTCATTTTGTCTTGTTCAGGACAGAACTAAATAAAAATAACAACATTATGATCCTCTTAAAAGTATTAAAATGTTGATGAAACTGAACTCGTCTTTTTCAGACGGTCAGAGTCAGAGAATCACCAATCGCTGTTTAAATGACATTAAAACTCAAAGTAATCACTTTGGTAATCTAAAACACTTTTCAGATGGAACTGGAATCTGATTACCACCCATTTCAAATCAAACACAGTCACTCACATTCTGTATTTTAAATACATCACTAAGTTACTTCTAAGTATTAAGTACTAAGTATTTCGTTACTCCCCAACCCTGACTGTCGGTCATTAATCTCTTTCTGCTCTTCTGAATACGTTTTATAACTTTAATGGTGAACATTAATCTGTTTTTAATTTTTACTATGAAGATCACAGAAATTAAAGTAATCAAATTTGATGAGTAGAAATCTGCTTAACCTGAGAAACTTTCATAGCTCTCTTCATGGCATTTATTTGTGCTGTAGTTATTTGCATCCTCATGACGATCTAGATTGATCATTTCGATGAGTTATTCTGTCGTCAGAGACAGCAGCTCCCTGGAAAAGGATGGAAAACACCCTTCATAAATGCTGCAGCTGAAATCACAGATAAAACATTGTTCCGTATATTTTTCTCTATATTGTCATAGAAATCATGATCACAAATATCTTGATATATTTTTGAGGCTGTGTCATCCGCCCCCCCACTCATTCTGGTACTGTGATCCTCTTCTCATTCACAGAAAACACAGTCCTGCGCTGAAATCAGTGATGTGCCTCACACCAGAAAATAACCTGTTCTAGTCTTTCTCCTGAAATACATGAACAGTCATTTCAGCAGAACCGCCCAGAACGCTCTGATGCTCTGTGACTCATCTGACTCCTCAAATACTGAAGAAGCAGAAGCAACATCACAGTCTGTTCAGTTCATATGATGCTCCTCTCATGATGAACTTAAAGCATTTAGTGTTTCAACACAATGAAAAGCTTCCCGTTATCAGAATATATAAAGAGCAACTGAATGTGAATATGAATATCTGAATGTGGTCTAGAACACGAACACTGTCACTAGAGAAACTTTAACAGCCTTCCAGAGAGTTTTCTGTCTCCATCAAGCAGCTCGCTAATCTCTTCTTCTTCTATTTCTTCTTCTTCTTCTTCTTCATCTTCATCTTCGTCTTTGTTTTCATCTTCTTCATCTTTGTCTTCTTCTTCATCTTCTTCTTCTTCATCTTCTTCTTCTTCATTGTCTTCTTCATTGTCTTCTTCATCGTCTTCTTCGTCTTCGTCTTTGTCTTCTTCTTCTTCTTCGTCGTCTTTGTCTTCTTCTTCATCTTCTTCGTCTTTGTCTTCTTCTTCTTCACTGTCTTCTTCTTCTTCTTCTTCTTCGTCGTCTTTGTCTTCTTCTTCATCTTCTTCGTCTTCTTCTTCATCTTCTTCTTCGTCTTTGTCTTCTTCTTCTTCATCTTCTTCTTCTTCTTCTTCTTCTTCTTCGTCTTCTTCATCGTCTTCTTCATCTTCTTCTTCTTCTTCGTCTTCGTCTTTGTCTTCTTCTTCTTCATCTTCTTCTTCTTCTTCTTCATTGTCTTCTTCATCGTCTTCTTCTTCGTCTTCGTCTTCGTCTTTGTCTTCTTGTTCGTCTTCGTCTTTGTCTTCTTCTTCTTCTTCTTCTTCTTTGTCTTCTTCATCGTCTTCTTCATCGTCTTCTTCTTCATCATCTTCATCTTCATCATCATCTTCTTCTTCTTCATCATCTTCTTCTTCTTCTTCTTCGTCTTCATCTTCATCTTCGTCTTCATCATCATCTTCGTCATCATCATCTTCATCATCATCATCTTCATCATCTTCATCTTCATCATCATCTTCGTCATCATCATCTTCATCATCGTCATCTTCATCTTCTCTTCTTCTTCTTCGTCTTCTTTGTCTTCATCTTCATCTTCATCTTCATCTTCTTCTTCGTCTTCTTCTTCTTCTTCATTTTCTTCTTCGTCGTCGTCGTCTTCGTCTTCATCTTTTTTTATCAGCAACCAACTCCTCAGGAGCATTCGCTCATCTGTCCGTTCAGTGTGTGTTGCTCCTCAGTTCTTCACCAAACCCAATGAAACATCTTATTGGTTCAGCGTTTGAAACGCCTCAGAATACACCGTACAAAATATATTCAAACTCCAATACTAACTTCCAACTAACTTCTAAATTAATACATAAGCAATAATTATGATTAATTCCTAATTAGAAACACAATGTAAGTGTAATAATCATTAGAACTGGAGTCAGATTAAGAGCGCAGCTGAAGTACAAGTGAAACTAGATTGTGAAAATGAAGAAGCGCTGAAGAGACAAACACACATTCCACCTTCACCCAGACCTCAGCTTCTGTCACGGGTCGTCCTTACATGCTCTTATTATCATTATTATTATTATTATTATTATAATATTGTTATTTCTCTCTCTGCTGTGTTTCCACTGCTCAGACATTTAAAGTGCATTTTTGACATTTCAGTTTCTGTAACTTCAGTAATAAATAAATGAATCAATGAATGAAAACTCTTCACAAAATAAATAAAAAAAAGTGTTTTAATTACCTTGTGATGAGCAGAAAACAGGAGACATCGACGCTGATCTGAGATCTGTTGATGTTCAGTTTGAGTTTTAAGTTCTCAGAATTAATGAGTCGTGACTGTGTGTTATAAACCCTCACCACACACACTCTGACTGCCACACCCTCTGGTGAGTCGATCCAACCTTGACCACACTCACACCTTCTTCTTCCTCCTCATCTTCCTCTGATATTGTTGATGTGATCGTTCAGTTCTTCTGAACTCATATTTCATACAGTTGGTTTGATCATTAGAATCAAGTGTGAACAAGTTTGATGTGTTGTGTGTGATGATGATATTTCACAGCTTGTGTTTTCTGTTCTACAACACGAGAGCTTCAGTGTGTTCATGACTTTCAGAGACAGAGAGTGTGTTTGAAAAAAGAGTGTGTGAGATTGAGCGTATATAGAAACAAGACAGGAAGTTGTTAAAGGAAGAATGAGCCATCAAGAAAATGTGCATTACAAACTCTTTCTGAACTTAAAGACGCATCTGATCATGTTATATTTATAAATAGCTCGGAGAAAGAGGTTCCCCGGGTTCGTTGATTCGCTGAAGGTCTTTTTGTCTGGATTGATGTGGCCAATCACGTTCTTTTGTGAGGGTCGATCAGTGGAGTTTCCCTCATCGCAGAAGTTTGAAGTTGAGTCAGCAAAGACTGCAGAGTCGTTCAGCTTTGCGACAAAACTTAATTTAGAACACGAGACTCTTGACGGAAAGAAAGAAAATTGAAGTAAAAGAAAGGAAAGCGAGTGAGACGAAAGTCAGTTGGATGGCTTGAATGAAACTGCGTTGCTGCTCTTCAGCGTCTGTTTCTTGATCTTTGTCTCGACTTAAACTAATTCATTCTGATCTTATTCTGGGAGACAACTTCTGCTGAGCTGTAACTTAAAATAATAATAATAATAAAAAGAACTTAAGCTTAACTTCCTGAAACTAAACAAAACTAACTTAACTTAAAAGAAAAAAACAACCTTAAACTTACTTCTAAAACTTAAGAAGAACTTACTAGTGTACCGAGCATTTAAACTGAGGTTTGTCCAACTTCTTTGAGGAGTTCTGACCAATGAGACGCAATGACTTTCTCCTCCCCTGGTCATTTATGACCTGTTATCTGAACTTTCAGAGGGGTACAGAGAGTACAGTTTGGTGTAGATTACTCTAAAAAGAATACGACACATTTTACACAGATTTCATTAAAGCCATACTTTGAGTTATGAGTCGAGATTCAGATTCATACCAAACAACACATGCTTTCAATCAACTATTCAAAAGTTATAACAATTACATGAATGGTGAGTGATCTGCGCATAACAGGCCACGCACAGTCGTGGCCAAAAGTTTTGAGAATGACATAAATATTGGAAATTGGAAAAGTTGCTGCTTAAGTTTTTATAATAGCAATTTGCATATCCTCCAGAATGTTATGAAGAGTGATCAGTCCTTCTTTGCCATGAAAATTAACTTAATCCCAAAAAAAACCTTTCCACTGCATTTCATTGCTGTCATTAAAGGACCTGCTGAGATCATTTCAGTGATCGTCTTGTTAACTCAGGTGAGAATGTTGACGAGCACAAGGCTGGAGATCATCATGTCAGGCTGATTGGGTTAGAATGGCAGACTTGACATGTTATAAGGAGGGTGATGCTTGAAATCATTGTTCTTCAATTGTTAACCATGGTGACCTGCAAAGAAACGCGTGCAGCCATCATTGCGTCGCATAAAAATGGCTTCACAGGCAAGGATATTGTGGCTACTAAGATTGCACATAAATCAACAATTTATAGGATCATCAGCAACTTCAAGGAAAGAGGTTCAATTCTTGTAAAGAAGGCTTCAGGGCGTCCAAGAAAGTCCAGAAAGTACCAGGATGGTCTCCTAAAGAGGATTGAGCTGCGGGATGCAGAGCTTGCTCAGGAATGGCAGCAGGTGTCACGCATCTGCACGGACATTTGGAAGATGGCCTGGTGTCAAGAAGGGCAGCAAAGAAGCCACTTCTCTCCAAAAAAAAACATCAGGGACAGATTGATCTTCTGCAGAAAGTATCGTGAATGGACTGCTGAGAACTGGGGCAAAGTCATATTCTCCGATTGATTGGGGCATCTGGAAAAAGGCTTGTCTTTCTGTGGATCAGCACTCAATTCTCACTTTAGCATCACTGAGTGCCGATCACCTGAAATGTACATTAACATCTCATCTCGAACACTGACACATTATCTGGTCCACAGAGATCTGTGCTGATTCATGCAGACATTCTCATGCTGTTCACCACAGGAGGCGTTGTGTGGTTTCAGTGAGCTCCATGTTCATGTTTTACATGTAGATAAATCAACTGAACTGTTTCTTCCAGGAAGTCAGAGGACAGTTTTGAATAAGACTGAAACAGTTTCCTGTCATTCTCAACGTGTCATTCAGATCTGATGTCCATCAGCATAACTGAAGAAGCTCATCACATGTTTAACTGACCGCTGATGTTCATTTGGATCAGACAGATGTTGAGAAGCTTTTGCTCATGGTTTTGACCTGGACACACTGTTTTTGCTCAAAAAAAAAAAATTAATTTCACAAAAGATAACAATAAAAACGGTAATGTACTGCTTTGCTGAACAATTTCTAGCAGTGTATCCAGGTCAACACCACGAGCAAAAGCTTCTCTTTCTTCCATCTTTTCATCATCTTCAAGCTGTTAATAGTTGAGTCACTTTGGCTTTGCTCGCTGTCATCAGCAAAATACATTTGTAACTCGTATGATGGATATTGAAACTGTAACTGTTTTTTATCGACTCGTTTCAGTGATAAAAGCATCGACTGTGACATCGTGACTGAAGTTTCATCCAACATCAGAAAGTTCTTCTGCAAAGTGAACCTTCAAACTCTGTTGCTCTGAAATGATATTGATGTCTGTCGCACTAAAATGACCGAAATCTCAATTTCTGCACAAACTTGTTGTAATATGTACAAATCTTTATTCTGAGGAGGATGTTTTGCATTAGTAGTGTTGAGCTTGTGTTGTTACTTTAATGTCGGCTTTGTTTTGTATCAATCCAAGGGATATTCATTAGGAATAATTCATATTTAAAGTCTCGGTGTTGCTGCTGGATGATGCTTACGGATATTTTATTTTGGTGGAGATTCTTCTTTGAGATTTTTTTTTCAAATCAGGCAAAAACTGTCTCCCAATAATAAGATGATACAAAATAGGATAAAAATATGAAATTGAGAAGATGCGACTTTGTAATGATAAAGTCACAATTCAAGGATCAAGTCACAAAAATGATCAAAATTTCTTAACAACTGCTTAAAAGCTCATGTGGGAGTAAAGCGCGTCTCCTATAAAGAAGAGATGTACTTTCAGAAAGTGTGAAAAGCACATGATCAAAGATCTGTGGAGATGATTTGACATTGATCCTTTAGTATTTTTTCTCTTCACTGTTTCTGAACCTGAAACTAAAAGACTTTGAGTTTGAGAAAATCTAGTGGCGCCATCTAGTGGACAGAGATGGACATTAACTCTTAGTCTCTGTGTATTAAAATAATATACAGAACATTCATGTGTTTATTTTATTCATAATGCACTAATTCTGTTTCATGCTTTTAATATAGAATTAAAAACAGTAACGATACACACACGTGATCATACGACTGAATGTCTACTGTTGATTCCTGCGTCAGTTTGTGTTTATTAGTTATTAAAGCTTCAGTGACAAAAAAAAAATCTGTTTGTGTTTGTAATGTTTATTTTATATAATATATACTGAACTACTCAAAATATAACCACAGATTTCTGTTGTGACAATATCAAGTCAAGCTTTATTGTGTTTGAACAGAGACAAACATCACTGGATGTTGGAGGCATTTTGACAATTTTGGGAGGAAATAGAGTAAATTTACATATGTATTTCCTAGACACACGTCACTATTTTATGAGACTGTACAGGAATATAAAATATACATAAAAACGAATAAATAAAGCAGGAAATGTTCACTGGAATTGTAAAATACTGCATTCACAAATATATGAGGTAGTGCAAAATATTGTGTAGATTATGACACTAGAAATGAGAAAATAGTGGCTTTGATTCGCAGTAAATTCACAAACTGATGGAAATGTGTGTAATCTGTTGCATTAAACACAGTGTAAGTAGTTTTGTATAAAAGAATCTGCCAAATGAATAAAGAGGAAGATCAACATACAGTGTGCAAAATATTAAAATACAGTGGCACTGCAATACAGTGCAGTCAGTGATGAGTCTGAAAAACCTCCAAGAGACAGGAGTGAAAAAACTGTTCTGATGAAGATGATGATGATGAAAGTGATGGTAATGATGAAAGTGATGGTGGTGGTGATGATGATGATGGTAATGGTGATGATGATGATGATGATGATGAAGGTGATGGTGGTGATGATGGTGATGATTATGGGGATGATGGTAATCAGGTCTTCATCAGATGCTGATGATGGTGATGATGATGATGATGATGATGGTAATGATAAGATGATGATGATGATGAAGGTGATGGTGGTGATGATGGTGATGATTATGGGGATGATGGTAATCAGGTCTTCATCAGATGCTGATGATGGTGATGATGATGATGATGATGATGGTAATGATAAGATGATGATGATGATGATGATGAAGGTGATGGTGGTGATGATGGTGATGGTGGTGATGATGATGATGATGGTAATGGTGATGATGATGGTGATGATGATGATGATGATGAAGGTGATGGTGGTGATGATGGTGATGATTATGGGGATGATGGTAATCAGGTCTTCATCAGATGCTGATGATGGTGATGATGATGATGATGGTAATGATAAGATGATGATGATGATGAAGGTGATGGTGGTGATGATGGTGATGATTATGGGGATGATGGTAATCAGGTCTTCATCAGATGCTGATGATGGTGATGATGATGATGATGGTAATGATAAGATGATGATGATGATGATGATGAAGGTGATGGTGGTGATGATGGTGATAATTATGGGGATGATGGTAATCAGGTCTTCATCAGATGCTGATGATGGTGATGATGATGATGATGATGGTAATGATAAGATGATGATGATGATGATGATGGTGATGATGATGTGATCAGGTCTTCAGCAGATGCTGCTGATGATGATGGTAATGATAAGATGGTGATGATGATGGTGATCAGGTCTTCAGCAGATGCTGATGATGATGGTGATGATGATGATGGTAATGATAAGATGATGATGATGATGGTGATGATGATGATCAGGTCTTCAGTAGATGCTGATGATGATGGTGATGGTGATGATGAAGATGATGGTGATGATGATGATGACGATGAAGGTGATGGTGATTATGATGATGATGATGATGGTGATGATGGTGATTATGATGAAGATGATGGTGAGGATGATGATGGTGAGGATGATGATGATCAGGTCTTCAGCAGATGCGGATGATGGTGATGATGATGATGATGATGATGACGGTGATGATGATGATCAGGTCTTCATCTGATGATGATGATGATGGTGATGATGATGATGATGGATGTCAGTGATGTTGTATGTTCATGAGATCATGATGAAGATGATGATGATGGTGAGGAGGATGATGATGATGATCAGGTCTTCAGCAGATGCGGATGATGGTGATGAGGATGATGATGATGATGATCAGGTCTTCATCAGATGATGATGATGATGATGGTGATGATGATGATGGATGTCAGTGATGTTGTATGTTCATGAGATCATGATGAAGATGATGATGATGGTGAGGATGATGATGATGATCAGGTCTTCATCAGATGATGATGATGGTGTTGTGTGTTGATGATGATGATGGTAGTGAGGATGATGATGATCAGGTCTTCAGCAGATGATGATGGTGGTGATGATGATGATGATGGATGTCAGTGATGTTGTATGTTCTTGAGATCATGATGAAGATGTTGATGGTGAGGATGATGATGGTGAGGATGATGATGATCAGGTCTTCAGCAGATGATGGTGATGGTGATGATGATGATAATCAGGTCTTCAGCAGATGATGGTGATGATGGTGATGAGGATGATGATGATGGTGATGAGGATGATGGTGAGGATGATGAGGATGATGATGATCAGGTCTTCATCTGATGATGGTGATGGTGTTGTGTGTTGGATTGTGAAGGTCCATTCTCCTCCAGGACAATAACTGTAACAGTAAAGTTGTAGAAATGGTTCTCATGGTGTCGTCACATGTGGAGTAACACTGAGAGGAACTCGTACATGAAGTCAAATCATCTCTACAGCAGCATTGTGAAAATCCTCTCGTCTCCTGGAGTCTCTCCTCACTTTTGACATCAGAATCAGAATCGCATGTCCGTCTGGATCACATCAGACTAAAAATCACAAAATAAATCAGATTCAATCATCATTTTTCATCATTTGTATATATTTATTAAATTCTTGACGAATAACTATTCAGTTAATTGATCCTTCGCTGGCAGTTTGATTGACAGGCGATCTGACCAATCAGAACCCCGAATCCAGTCAGGGGAGTCAGTAGATGAACGTTGGTGAACTTGAATCACGTCTTGAAACAACATTCCTTCTGATGTTCATTCATGTTTATTTGATGCTATAAATGAACTAGTGTGAAGAGATGATCGAGGAGCGACACATTAAACACACACTAGACGCTATTGATTGATTCAACTGCTTTAAAACATGACAGTATGTTTTTCCGATGTATTTTTCACTGCGTGAGAAGATGATGTGTGGCGTGAGAGCGCATAGCAACAGTAACTAAAGGGGGCGGGGCTTTGTGAAAGGTCAGTTAAACGATCTATAAATGTTTCATGACTGCAGAAAGTCGGATGAATCGGTCTAAATGTGTTTAACAGAAAACAACAGTAAATCTAACAAGATTAAAAGAAAGAATAAAGTTCAGTAATGATCAAACACTCACATTTCGGCTTCAGTTCCTCCATACTTCTACATCTAACAAGTCTCTGTTCTCTCTTCTCTTGTGATCCTCTGGTTTGTGTCTCCATTTTTCTCTCTGTCTTGTGATTTCTGAGGCAGTTTTCTGTGATTTTCTTTCTCCGCTCCATCTGAATCTGTTCAGTCACACAGAGTTCAGCTGAAGTCAGTTTAGTTTAGTTCACATCATCTAGTGATCAAACCAGGAAGTTTGATTTTTAGTAAGTAAATGCGAAATGTTTTGAGTCTGAACTCAGTGAGTTTTACAGGACTCTTGTTCTCTCATCACTGCTTGTGCCGATGCCGGTTTTTGCTTCCTAACTTTATTACTTTGAGTTTGACGAACTTAAACCATTTCTTCAAACCGTTTAAGTAGATTTATATTGAAGAATTGTCGCCTGAATGAGTGGAATAAACTTAAAATGTTTAATGATTGACTAAAGCAGCACTAAAATATAAGAGAATTGAACTTACTGTAAGTGAGTTTACAGTACTCAAACTTACTGGTTTTCAAACTTAAATGGTTTCAGGTAAATAAAGACTTCTGGAGCTAACGGTCAGGAACGTGTTAAAATATTAATGTTGTTCATCAACACTTTTCATTCCAGTGTTTCAACAAAAGAATCAACATCATTGATCACACAATATTTACAGAATGATCTGCGATTCACGAGCTCTTCACAAAAACAATGAAATATGAGCGTGATGGAATGACCTGGTGGTGAGCTGATGAGAGGAGACATCCGCGCCGGTTCTGTGATCTCTGCCGGAGCGACTCCAGCTCCAGGTGTTTTTATGACTCCGGACCGCCCCGCCCACAGCGCCGTTTCCATGGCTACAGTCAAAACATATCAACAACAACAAATCTTATCACAGGAAGTGCACAAATTCCTCATAATGATATTCTCTATGATATTAATGTAATGCAGTGGATTAATACACTAAATGAATTCATTCATTTTTAAAAGCTTCTCTCAATGACTAGATAAACTGAACGTTTATTACAGAGGCTCTCTCAATCCTCCACAGATGAGAGAAGAGAGAAGCACAAGTGTGTACGGCTGTGTATTTCTACAGAGAAACTTTATTTGTAACATTAAATGAGTTTAAAGCTGATGAATGTTCGAGACATCCATCAACAGTGTGTCCGCGGGTTTGCAGGTGTGTGTGTTCTGCTCGACTTCAACTGTCATTTCATGATTTGTGGACGAACAGGTTTGCTCTCAAATATACACTGTAATGAATTGCTGTAAAAATTACAGCAATATTTGACCGCAGATGTCTGTATTCTTAATAATACAGCATATTGATGTAAACTGCAATGCATTCTGGGGGGCGTGGCGGTTTGACTCAAAATTACAGGATATTACTGTAAATTTCAAGCAGAAAGAGGCTTTGTAGGATTTTCAACGGTTGAGATTCTGGTAGCAGCGAGAGAGAGAGAGAGAGAGAGAGAGAGAGAGAGAGAGAGAGAGAGAGAGAGAGAGAGAGAGAGAGAGAGAGAGAGAGAGAGAGAGAGAGAGAGAGAGAGAGAGAGAGAGAGAGAGAGAGACAGACAGAGAGGGAGAGAGAGAGAGAGAGAGAGAGAGAGAGAGAGAGAGAGAGAGACTGCGGTGAGTGACTTATTTAATTAAAAACAATACAGCAAATTTAACAAAAAAATTGTTAATCAAAGAATACAGTAAAATTCTGTAAATTAAAAATTAGTAATGGTACTGTAAAAATTACAGTAACTGGCTGTGCGGTTACATTTAATGTTTCAAAGAAATGAGAAACTTACTAAAGACAAAAAACCTTAAAAAAGGAAACAAAATGACAAATAATGCAAATAATTACAGAAAACAGCAAAAATGCTGCAAACATCTGCTTGTGTATCAAGAAGCTCACATGATGAGAATCAAATTTAACATGGAAATTAAATCCATTTCACTTAAAATGGACATAAAAAGGTTTTAGATTCTGTACAAAAAAGCATTTCCACATTCATTATTTCCTGTAATTCCTGCTCTTTCCTCAAAACTCATCATTTATGATCCCATTAATCATTCAGACACGCTCACGTCTTTAATTCTGATCTTTTGTGTTTAAATGTGTGATATAAATAAATGTTCTTTCTCCAGTAAATACACACAGATGACACTGTCAAGATCATTCAGATCTTCAGTCCTGCTCAGATTTACTACAACACCAATTAACAACGAGTACTTGTGTTTTATTAACAAATATTAAACATGAAGTTTCTGTCATGAGTTCCTCTCCCTCGTGTCATTCGTTCATCTTCAGACACACACGAAGATGTTTTTGATGAGGTTTATGATCAATATAATCAACACTTTCAAGCTCCAGAAAGGAAGTAAAGACGTGGTGAAAACAGTCACGTGATGCAGTGGATCAAGAGACCAGAACACTTTCTGAGCGCAACAACAACACTAAAATAACTTTATTCAACAATCTCTTCTGTGTCGTTCTCAGACGTTGTTTACGTCCAGCGCTTCCATGTTTACATCAGATCGACTCACGCGTGCGTCTGATCACATGATCAGCTTCGGCCAATCCTGAGCCGGCGTTCGGCTGTAGAACCTGGAAGTGCTGAACGTAAACAGCGACATGTTCTTCTCATATATGGTGAATTTGAAGACTGTATATCTCAGAGAAACATACTGTTTTGAATGTGATATTTAAAAAAAAAATTTGAACTTGATGAAGAATATTTTGCAGGTTAGATGAACAGAACTGCTGCTTTCTAAAGGAGAAAACAGAAATAAAACTCAAAGATGAACACATCTTCAGAACTCTTGATGTTCTCTGATGTGTGAGTGTCTCACCTCTTCTGAAACACCAGAATGAATCTCTGCAACATGAGAAACTGGAAATAAAACACAAACATCTGACTGTAATTCCTGTGGATCAAACAGCATATATGAGTTTATATGCATGAATCGATTCATGAATCAGAGTCTCTTTAAATGAAAACATCTGCCAAATACAAACAGTCATGGATATAAATTTACATACACCTTGCAGAATCTGCAAAATGTCAGTATGTTTAAAGCACAACAGACTTGAACTGAATTTCACACAATAACAGATGTTAACTCAGTTCACTAGACAAAATAAGTAACAAATAGAATAAAAGTAACTATATAAGTGTAAATTATGCTTCCCCCCCCATATATATATATATATATATATATATATATATATATATATATATATATATATATATATATATATATATATATATGACTGAAAAGTTTAGAATTGATTTTACACATTTAGACACAGAAGAAACTATTGAGGATGAAATATAACGGTGTCATAAAAACATCATAAATACTCAGTTTGGTTTGCCGCTATTAATGCTGTTTTGTCTGAGTAGACAATGGTGCTTTTTCTTTTTTCTTTTTATAAATCATAAAACGCCCCTTTTGTTCACCATTTTTCTCTCTCTCTTGTCGTTTAATCTCGCTGTAGTCTGTGACGCTCCATTAATGTTCTCCAGGGTATTAATTTCTCAAATCTGTCTTCATATTATCTGTTTAAAAGAATGGAGTGAAGTTTAAAACGAGTTAATGATGTGTGTGCAATCCAGGTTTCCATTTCAGCTTCACAATGACAGAAACAGGATTTAAATCATTTAAAAATCTCTTTACAACTCAATTAAAGAGAAAGTGTTTTACCCTGTGATGAGCTGAGAAGAGGAGAAACATCCAGCGCAGATTTCCGTTAAATACAGCTTTAAAACACTGAACACGCCTGCAAGACATTAAAGACAAATAAAGTAGATAAAGACACTCCTGTTCAAAGGTGTGGCATTAAGAGTAAACTCAAGTAAAAGAATTTATTATATTCAAAAGAACAAAAAACAATCAAACCATCTGTCATCAGTAATATGAGTCAGAATGAAATGTATGACTGGAATGTTGTCAGGAAAACTGCACAGTTGCGGAACAAAAATAACACAAAATTCTGCAGTTGAAAATTACAATCATGAGTGCACAAAACAAAATCAAAACTAAGTGTTACTTATGATCAGACTTTCAATAAAAATCATTCAAATCTTCAATAAACATGAAAGCGGCAGAACCTCCAGTATTTCCACACTAGTGAGATGTTTGACTTTAACATTTTAAAAAGTTTTCTTTGACTTCCGTAATGCTTTCTAAAAATACAAAAACTGTCTATAAAATCATCCAACGTTTGAAACTCTAAATATTATACGTCTAAAATATGACCTCTTTATACACAAAATATGAGCAGCCATGAATACACTGTATATATTGTGTTTCAAAATGTAGAATTATGGACAGACAACAATATGAGGTTCGTTTAAAAAGGTTACAATATGATTAATGTAATCTAAATATATTTTGACATTGTGAGTGAAACAAGGTTGAAATCTAGCAAGGACGAAGAAGTGTTGCTCGGCGTAAAGTTCAGTGTTTTTATTCACCAGCATCAACAAAAGCAAATACAAAAACACAAACAATAACCAGCTCCAAAAGTCTGTCTCTTCTCTCGGGTCCGCGGGAGTTTATCCCGCCTCTCCGCCAATCACTGCAATTAGAGACCGTGTTAATAATCATCCTGCACGTGACCTGCTTTCGATCTCCCGCCGCAGACCGCGCTAAACCACGCCCCCTGGCGGCAGTGTGATTTCAACTGCAGATTATATTTAGTCTCAGCTAAACTATGCATGTTTAACAGGTCAAAAATGTTTGGATGTATTGTAGGTATTTCATGTTTAAAGTCATGCCTAATTCTCAGCAGTTTCATAACACAGTTGGACTTACTGACAGACTGTACTTGACAACAGATTAATGTACACTGTAAAAAATTTATCGTCAAATTAACAGTAACTTACTGGCAACAATTATCCAGTAGTTGCTGTATTTCATTAAACAGTATTATTACCGTAACACTAACTACAGTAGTGTTTAGCTTACTGTAAAATTCAATACAGTATTTTACTGTATTTTTTACCATATCAAAATACGGTATTACACTGCTGATTTTTAATAATACCGTATAGTATTATACAGTTATGAAATGTTATTTTAATTTCTTTTATAGTGCTACTGTATAACCTTTAGAATATGTAGAAAACCTGTAGAAGTGTTATTTCAACTGTTGATGGGAAATATGATAAATAACAATTGAAGCTTTAACTGCAAAAAAAGTTTATTATAAATTCATTAGTAAAAATTACATATTACAATAAAAACAAGACATTAACAATTTATAACTCAGAATTAAAATCACAGAACAATACATTAATAATAATAATTGAATACAATACAATAAAACATGTTTTAAAAAACTAAAGAACAATTTAATTCTTCAATGGCACAGCTCACACCTGTGGAAAAAATAGAGCAGGCAGTTAAAATACAGTCAAAACGGTCAACTAATGTTTAATACAAATATTCAAAGTCTACCTCTAAGCTCCCAATAAAATTAAGCTAAAAGGTTTGAATGATCCTCTCATTTTTGAATGACATTTTTGAATGATTTTTAGCGATTGTCGTCTTTCTAAGAAATACAGAAGCTTTAAGAAGCTCTGCTCTGCCTTCGCTAAACTTCTTTTTGTTGGCGAAACAGAGAAAAAACAAAATAAATCATGTCCAAAGTATAACTCACTTAATACTAATATAACTACTTAATGCTCGTTTGTTGGACTGTTGTACACAATTAATTTACGATCACACTATTGGAAAACTGAACTCGCACGGTCCTGGCAGATCGCCAGTCAGGTCCTCACAGACGTGTAAAAACAAATTTCATTTACATGAAAATGAACGCGCATTAATTGATTAGAAATTTTAATTTAATAACAAGTAAGTTAACGTATGTATCCGAATCCTAACCTTGGGTATACGATTTCAGGATATACTGATTGATTCTCAATCCCCAACCCTATATATAAAATAATGAACGCACCAGCGCTACCACCGACTTAAAATAGTTCAATAACGAATTATTAGTAAATTCTGACCGTACAAGAGGCTACATATACGATGTAGGTTTATAAAATCACATTTACTAATCAAGTATTTTAAGTTATTAACAGGAAATCCGCTTCAATCTTAACGTACAGACAGACGTTACAGAACATCAAAGCCACGGGCAGTTCTTCTAAACTAACATTACGCTATTACTGACATTTTGGTTTGCAAAAAAAATAAATAATAATAATTAAGATTTTTCAGTTAACTTAGAAGATACTTACGGAGAAAACTTTACAGACAGCGGCGCGAGGCGAAGGCGCCCTCAAAGTTACTCAGAGAAATGAAAGAGTTCTTTACAAAATGGCAGATTGTCGTTGTTTTTCGCGGTCATTTCATATTACTGTATTTAAATTTACAGTAACAAAGAATGAACTAATGTCTGTATGCAGGACAATATTAAGATTTATTACTCACCACGCGACGAAGATGACGAAGCACTTGTCCAGGTGGGGAGAGAAGACAGACACGATGCACTCACATGACAGAAAAACTTTCAAATGGCTCTCAGACTTTATATCTCGCGATTCGGACTTTATATCTCGCGATTCGGACTTTATATCTCGCGATTCGGACTTTATATCTCGCGATTCGGACTTTATATCTCGCGATTCGGACTTTATATCTCGCGATTCGGACTTTATATCTCGCGATTCGGACTTTATAGCTCGCGATTCGGACTTTATAGCTCGCGATTCGGACTGTATAGCTCGCGATTCGGACTGTATAGCTCGCGATTCGGACTTTATAGCTCGCGATTCGGACTGTATAGCTCGCGATTCGGACTTTATAGCTCGCGATTCGGACTGTATAGCTCGCGATTCGGACTTTATAGCTCGCGATTCGGACTGTATAGCTCGCGATTCGGACTGTATAGCTCGCGATTCGGACTTTATAGCTCGATATTCGGACTTTGTATCTCGCGATTCGGACTTTATATCTCGCGATTCGGACTTTATATCTCGCGATTCGGACTTTATATCTCGCGATTCGGACTTTATAGCTCGCGATTCGGACTGTATAGCTCGCGATTCGGACTTTATAGCTCGCGATTCGGACTGTATAGCTCGCGATTCGGACTTTATAGCTCGCGATTCGGACTGTATAGCTCGCGATTCGGACTGTATAGCTCGCGATTCGGACTTTATAGCTCGCGATTCGGACTTTATAGCTCGCGATTCGGACTGTATAGCTCGCGATTCGGACTGTATAGCTCGCGATTCGGACTTTATAGCTCGCGATTCGGACTTAATATCTCGCGATTCGGACTTTATACCTCGCGATTCGGACTTTATAGCTCGCGATTCGGACTTTATAGCTCGCGATTCGGACTTTATATCTCGCGATTCGGACTTTATAGCTCGCGATTCGGACATTATAGCTCGCGATTCGGACTTTATAGCTCGCGATTCGGACATTATAGCTCGCGATTCGGACTTTATAGCTCGCGATTCGGACTTTATATCTCTCGATTTGGACTTTATATCTCGCGATTCGGACTTTATAGCTCGCGATTCGGACATTATAGCTCGCGATTCGGACTTTATAGCTCGCGATTCGGACTTTATATCTCGCGATTCGGACTTTATACCTCGCGATTCGGACTTTATAGCTCGCGATTCGGACTTTATAGCTCGCGATTCGGACTTTATATCTCGCGATTCGGACTTTATAGCTCGCGATTCGGACATTATAGCTCGCGATTCGGACTTTATAGCTCGCGATTCGGACATTATAGCTCGCGATTCGGACTTTATAGCTCGCGATTCGGACTTTATATCTCTCGATTTGGACTTTATATCTCGCGATTCGGACTTTATAGCTCGCGATTCGGACATTATAGCTCGCGATTCGGACTTTATAGCTCGCGATTCGGACTTTATAGCTCGCGATTCGGACTTTATAGCTCGCGATTCGGACTTTATATCTCGCGATTCGGACTTTATAGCTCACGATTCGGACTTTATAGCTCGCCATTCGGACTTTATAGCTCGCCATTCGGACTTTATAGCTCGCCATTCGGACTTTATATCTCGCGATTCTGACTTTATATCTCGCGATTCGGACTTTATAGCTCGCGATTCGGACTTTATAGCTCGCGATTCGGACTTTATAGCTCGCGATTCGGACTTTATAGCTCGCGATTCGGACTTTATATCTCGCGATTCGGACTTTATAGCTCGCGATTCGGACTTTATAGCTCGCGATTCGGACTTTATAGCTCGCGATTCGGACTTTATATCTCGCGATTCGGACTTTATAGCTCGCGATTCAGACTTTATAGCTCGCGATTCTGACTTTATATCTCGCGATTCGGACTTTATAGCTCGCGATTCGGACTTTATAGCTCGCGATTCGGACTTTATAGCTCGCGATTCGGACTTTATATCTCGCGATTCGGACTTTATAGCTCGCGATTCGGACTTTATAGCTCGCGATTCGGACTTTATAGCTCGCGATTCGGACTTTATAGCTCGCGATTCGGACTTGCATGCGCCCACAACTGACAGAAATTAAGAGTATTAATGCGTGGCACCCAGTCCTGAATTTTTTTTATTGATGCAATTTTACCCACGAAAGCTTGTGTGGTATTTTTCGCGGCCAATTTGCACTACTGTATTTAGATTTACAGTTACTGATAATTTCCCAGAATGCATTGAAAATCTACAGTAACACACTGTCAACCATGTACACAGTATTGAACTGTTGAGAATACAATACAATACTGTGAAAACAACAAAATATACAGTAACATACTGTACACAGCATAATACTACATAAAAAACAGTATAATACTGTGTAAACAACAGAAATCATTTACAGTGTAGACACATGGATCTGCGCAGTTATTTTACACACTTTAAGCTCTTTCATGTCATTTTATTGTAATTAAACATGTAGGAATAAGGTCAGCACAAATTAATGGAAGATCATAAAACTGTCACTAGAGTTGTTTTTAAAATATATTGAGGCTGATCAAAAGATGAAGTTACTCATGAACTTCAAGCACTTTCTAGTTTTATTTAAATAAACATCTGAAGTCTGATTTGATGTTTGTTCACGTGATCTTCTGTCAGCTGATCTGCTGTAATACTGACGATCTCCAGTAGAGAGCGACACTGAACCACGTGTTTCTACAGCTCATCTCTGTCTGAACTCACAGCAGAAATCATCCAGTGAGTTCATCTAATGTAGGGCTTTTGTTTCAGTGAAATCAGCTATAGTTCAGACCAGAGAGATCCTAGACTTTACTGTCACAGCAAATATCAACACATCCACATTTGTGCCTCATATCTTGAATTCTGAGGGTATTTTATGTGTTTTGGTGGCATTATTTCCTCAAACAGCTGTTCATTTCTGCCCCTGGTGTGTGTGGTGTGATTCTCTCTGTCAATAATCATTTATATGTGCAGGAATTGTTGATGAGAGGCTTAAAGTGAGAAATGCCCGATATTCAGATGTTCATAATTATTAGGCAGGTTTTTTTCTAGAGCTAAAATGGGCTGAAAGAAGAGAAACACTTGTTCTCTGACCTGAACTGGTGCTGCTTCCTCAAAACTCTCTCAAACTACTCAAACTATTGAAGTGAATTTCTAACACAACCTCAGAGATAATCTGATTATTTGACATCTTTCAGTAGCTTTTAATGCATTTCGTTGCCTTGTACCTTACATGTGCAGAGACAATAAAGTTGAATCTAATCTAATAAATTAAATGAATTACTGTTTGTGAGACTCGCTTTCACAAGCATCAATCACTAATCCATGATTTTATGGATGTTCTTCAATTAGGAGATGATGAAGATTTGCTTGATATGAAACATCATCATCATCATCATCATCATCATCAGATGAATCCAGAAATCGTCTCAGTCTCTGGTAAGATCATGAATTCTTCACTTCATAGTTTTAAAGAAAGTTTGAAATGCTTTAAAACATTCATGATTTACAGGTTAAGTTGGAAACATCAAATTCAGCATCTATGCTCAAATTTATTACTGCATAAATATACTAGAAAATACAAAATATTAGATTAAAACATTATTGAACTATAAAAATAGTACATCATTTTCATTGAAATAAAAAAGCGGTAATTTTTGACTGCCGATGTGAACACCAGATGATTTGATTTACACACAATCTACAAAATATGAAAACTAATAATAATAAGCATAACAGACTTGAACAATATTTCACACAGTAACAGAATAACAGGGAATATGACTGTAATTTCTCTGAAACATCATAAACACTCGGTTTGGTTGTGTGTCTTTTTCTGTTTTGGCTCATTTGAATCATATTTTCCTTCTACATAATCCGTGTTTCAAACTCAAGATCATTGTGACGTGACGAGAACATTTGATTTACTCCCTGAAAACACACTTTGATCTTCCTTCAGTTTAACAATGAAACATAATGTTTCAGATCAGCCTCGATGCTGAAATAATTATCTGAAAAAACTGATTCCAGTACAGTACAATATATTTACCTAAAATCCATAATGTTGAATAGTGTCTCTTCAGTGTTTTATCAGAAGTTATGAAACGCTCATGAGGTTTTGTGTGGAACATGTAATCCTGACCTGTACTGGAAAAAAGTTTCACTGCAGTGAAATAATGTTGCAGTTTCTTCAATCAATAATTGTTGAGGACTGTGTGATGTGCGTATCAGGCAAAGGAAAAACCAGATCCAGCCTTGACAACTGTCTGCACGCCTTGCTCTTCCTCCTCCTCTTCCTCCTCCTCTTTCTCTCAGATTGTTGATGTGATCGTTCAGTTCATCTGCTGAAGACACTGATGAGCAGAAGTATAGAGAGAATAATCAAAGGTATCAGATATTAAACACTGATCAGAGGCTTGAAATGAAGCTCTAAACACAGAATTCACTGGAACCAAACAGATCTTGATTGTGATCAAATGACTGAAACCTTCAATATAACACAAGATCAGCAGGACTGATCTGATATAATGAGCTGTTTGACTTTTATCTTTCACATCCTTCAGTCTGACATCAGTAAAGCTTCTGTTGAGCTGTGATTCTGATGATGGCCTGTAGAGGGAGACACACATCAGTAAAGCTTCTGTTGAGCTGTGATTCTGATGATGGCCTGTAGAGGGAGACACACATCAGTAAAGCTTCTGTTGAGCTGGGAAAGTGAAATTCGTGACGTATTGTCAGGTATGGTGACCATACTTGAAATTTGTGCTCTGCATTTATCCCATCCAAGTGCACACACACAGCAGTGAGTAGTGAACACACACACACACACACAGTGAACAGCTATTGTTACAGCGCCCGGGGAGCAATTAGTGGTCAGGTGTCTTGCTCAAGGGCACTTTAGTCATGGTATCAAAGGTGGAGAGATGCTGTTTATTCACAATCCCCACCTTTGATTCCTGCTGGCATGGGAATCAAACCAGCAACCTTCACGTTACAAGCCCGACTCCCTCACCACTAGGCCACGACTACCCGACAACAACTCATCTTAAGTCATTATAACACAAGAAGTGCTTATTGAATAACCAATGAAATTATTCTATGACATATGAATATTTACATATTTAATTGTCCATATTTTAATTGAATATATGTACTAATAGCAATGCTTTAAATGCATATTTAATGATTTCACTCAATTAACCGACATGCTGTATTTCTGCTGCTCCATTTCTGTCTGTCAGAGAGTGAATCTGCACTTTAATTCACGTCAAACTTTGAACTGGTCTTAATATCTCAAATTTGATGAGGTATTTTATAGTCCGGGTAGTCGTGGCCTAGTGGTGAGGGAGTCAGGTTTGTAACATGAAGGTTGCTGGATATGATTCCCACACCAGCAGGAATTGAAAGTGGGGATTGTGAATGAACAGCATCTCTCCACCTTCAACACCATGACTAAAGTGCCCTTGAGCAAGACACCTGACCCCTAATTGCTCCCCTTGTAAGTCGCTTTGGATAAAAGCGTCTGCTAAATGATGAAAAATGAAAAATGAAAAAATTGAGAGCGTCACAGTTATGAGCAGCTCTCACGATGAAACAGGTGACGTCCTCTTCACTGAGCGGCTGGCTTGAGCTGATTACACTTTTAACTCCGACTTGCCTCGACACGCAGTCTATAGTAAGAGCCGATTGGCTGTTCAGGTGTGTTTAATTAGGGTTGGAGACTAACTCTGCAGGACAGTGGTCCTCCAGGACCGAGTTTACACCCCTGATCAATGACCAATGTGTGTTTTTCAATAACTGAAATTGACATATGATACATAAATTACTGAAATTAAATTCATATTTATTTAAAAAAATATTAACTCAATTCACAAACATGTGTCAGGGTTTGGCTGTGAGATAGCACGACGAGGAATGAGATAACATAAACAAGTAAACTTTAATAATCCAGACAGGTAAATCCAATGGAGACCGGGAAACACAATTGAACAGATCAAAAATTATTCTGGACATCAAGCCTGAGTCTAGTCAGCTGACAGCGGCAGCGATTTCTCAAAAAAGCTGTAATTCTTGTATTAGTAGCCACTCAAAATCAACCCATAAAACCTGTAAGAACTACATTAGATTTTACTCCCAGTTCTCCAACAATACTGAAGAAGATGAATACTATCGAGCTTTCAAGTCAAACATCAACGGAGCAACTAAAATACAGGGGAAATGAGGGAACTAATGATGAACACCTGTGATGATTAATAAACATTGATGATGACAGATGAGAAACGGAAACTACTGAATGCAAAAAGGAAAGTGAAACTAAGAGTAAATGTAACAGAATATGCGTGACTGGTGCGGCTCCCCCAGGGTGAAAAGTACCTTAAATATATACATATATACATAAAGAGTATAGGAAGAAAAGAAAATTCCTCCAAGCAGCTGCAAAATCACCTACACTAAAAACAAAAACACACAGCAGACACTGACTCAGAAATACTGTCCTGGATTCACCGTTAGCTCACATCAAAAACACACATATTGAGAACAGAGACGAGCAATCGACATCCAATAATCTGATTATTTTTTCATGAGTGAAAAAAGCAAACAAACACAAGATTATAATAACCTTAAAGCGACACAAGCAGACGAAAATTTTTAAAAAGTTTCGTTTGACTTCCGTAATGCTTATAACACAAGAAGTGCTCATTGAATAACCAATGAAGTTATTCTATGACATGTATAGAAATATAAATATTTATATATTTAATTATCCATATTTTAATTTTAATGCATATTTAATGATTTCTCTCAATTAACTGACAGGTTTTAATGAAAGAAGATGAAATGTGCAGCTGTATTTCTGCTCCATGAGCGCCACCTGTCTGTCAGAGAGTGAATCTGCACTTTAATTCACGTCAAACTTTGAACGGGTCGAGGGATCATAATATCTCACATTTGATGAGGTGTTTTAAATGCCCACAATAACACTGTTCATGTCCATTACAGTAATATTAGTGAAATCTTGATCAAATCAGTCATTAGTGTGTGAATGTGAGATGTTCTCCTGCTGGAACTGTGATTATTAGAGCACAACTGAATCACACTGAAATATCAACTATAAACTACATATACACTCATTCAGTGACTGAACATGATGAAGAGTGTCTGCTGGTGACACGAGAGAAACCACATCTTACTGAAGACAAAACACACCCACAATCCTCAATGTCACATCAGACTTCTGTTTCAGTTACAGTTTGCTCTTCATCATCTGATCGTGTTTCTCCTCATCCTCAGACTGAATCTCTGGATCAGAAAGTGTGAATCACACTCAGGCGTTCGTTCAAACCCTCCACTTTTTAATGTTTACTGTTCGATTATGTTGATATTTCAAAGTTTCTGATATGTTAATAGTTTTGTGGTGAAGTAGAGCTTGTGGTTGGGTGGAGGACCTGCTGAAAAACAAGTCAAAGCACTTTAATAATAAAGTTGTTACAAAAGTGTTATTTAATTTCATTGTGACTTCTAGATGATTCAGTTCATGAGTGAAAGTTTCTATAGCTGAGTAAAACCTAAAGGAACATGTTTAGTGCAGTAGATCACAGCACTGAACAGAAGGAAAAACCCACTGAGGTTGATCTGAAACTAAGAAATCCACCAGTTTAAAGTGGATCGTGTGGTGAACTGCTTCTTTCTTTGAGTCGCTCGAGTTTGAATGTGGTTTGGGGTCTAAATCTACACCATTAACAAAAGATGATGAAGAGGAAAACAAACAGCAAATGCTTCACCTTGTGGTGTATGAGTATGAAATCAGTCATAACGTTGTTTCAGTCAAACGGTTTCTTATTTAAAATGAGGAGTTTAATATGAACATCTACAAAACTCCAAACTGACACACTTGAAACACAAGATTATCATGAGAACATTTGGTTCAGTCACTGAAACACAGTTTGATCACAAACATAAATCACTTATAATGTAGAAATAATTCATTACATTTGGTTTTCTGTATCAGAATTTGTAAACTCTATCAATAGAATCTGTTTCTATAGAAATCTATAGATGTACCAAATGATTCACTGATTCCCCATTAAAATCAACTGGATTAAATAATAGTCAAATGTATTAAATCTGTTCTTACAGACGAGCCGCAGCTCTTCTCAAATCTACTGACTTTTATTATGACACTAATACGGTACAGACTGATTCTGTACAGCAGAATGTACAAACATTTGTCTCTTGACCACACTCTCACACCTTCCTCTTCCTCCTCTTCCTCTGATATTGTTGATATGATCGTTCTGAACTCATATTTCATACAGTTGGTTTGATCATTAGAATCAAGTGTGAACACTTCTATAATGTATTAGTGCTCTATTTTCACACACTAATTTTGTTCTCAAAATACTAAACATTTTGAGATTGAGATTGAGATCTTCTCAGTGCTGTTCTGAGAGAACATGAATATGAACTAAAATGTGCTTTGAACAAACTATCTCTGTATTAAAATGTTTAGTTTGCTCTTGTAGTTCAGTGTGAGTGAAAGATGTTCAAGTGTTCTTCAACTAAACACTTTTGTTCAGTGACATAAAAACTCTGTTAATGTTACAGTTCAAGAGTGCAGTGCATGTTCGTTTAAGGAGTTTCATATTCCAGAAAATTAAAAATAAATGTACTTAAATATATTATGAAATGAAGCATGAATTACTTCAAAAAATCATCACATTTCCTCAGATATTGAACACAGAATAAAAGTGATTCTGACTGAACATCATGTTGTTTCTGATCGTCCACATTGAGTTCATAAGGAGAGGTTCTCGTTGTTGTGTGAGCGAGTGATTCTGTGTGTTCCTCAGATGGGGTTGGATGAGAACACTGATCCCCACGAACCTCTTCAACTTCTAAATTAGATTAATTGACTCAATGAGGGAAAATTAACAAATAGTTTCACAATAACGGATTGTGTCCTCATGCAGAGCCCTGATGAAACACAGCTGGAGTTCAGTGTCAATCCAGCTCTCCTCCAACAGACGGCCATTCTGCCACAAACCCCACAGGAGATCCTGAACCGCGATCATGTTCAGAACTAACGTCTGATGCGGGATCGGTCTATTGGTTGAAGGGAATCCTTGTAGACAACGTGTAATGTGACAGTCTTCACAGACGGGAGAAACATCCCAGACTGAACAACAACTCTAGACGAGGAACAGAAAGAACTCAGGGCTTCAATACAAGGGAAACCTGTGAGCAAATGAGACTAATTAATTACACACAGCTGAATTGAACGAACTAATGAAGATTTAACGAGCTGAAGTCAGTTCAGTGTGATTCACAGTTACAGAGAATCAGATGGAATAAAGTGTGTGTGATCGAACCCAGAGAACTCATGATGATGAAGATGATGATGATGATGATGATGATGGACGTCAGTGATGTTGTGTGTTCTTGAGATCATGATGAAGATGATGATGATGATGATGATGATGGATGTCAGTGATCTTGAGAGATCAGTGTTCTTGAGATCATGATGAAGGTTTTGATGAGAGAATTGTAGGGCCCGCCCACTGGTCCAATGACGGTTTCCAATATGGCGGGTGAAGGTATCTGTGTGTTGCTGTCTTCCTTTATACAACGCGATATCAACTGAATTAAATACATTTCTTTATATACATTACCTCTATATCTTCATCTGACTCCAATTATGAAAAAGGTTTAATTCATATTTGATTAGCTATAAATTTGAATAAATGTTTGATTATTCCTTTTAACTCTTTATACTCGTTCGTTCGGATTCGACCGATCGGAATACGATCTCTAATCACAAACTCGTCAGTCTTGGTCATCTAGACAGAGGCAAATTGACTGATACTTTTAGACGCCGCACCATGCTTGCTTATTTCTAAAAATATTTGATTCAGTCCCCATTGTCTGTAAACACTTAATTAGAATAACACTATATCTAGCCAGAGGTCATGACCTTTATCATAGAACAAAGTTGACCAATCTAACTTCCTCTAAGATAACTTTACATAATCATGCTGTAGTTTCCCACGTACACTTAGTTAGAATAATATTACAATAATCAGAGGTTGAGGCTGACCCGAATTCAGATTGGTCTGACAACCCTTTTGTTGTTCTGAACGGAAAAACCCACATTAGCCTCTACAGCCTAAGTACACGTGACTAATGCCAATGTGTTAGTCGGAGCTCCAAGTTTTGGTCCGTTACTAACCTGAGCGTAGATTTGTGGAGTTAACGTCACCTACTAGAGTTTAGTAATTTCAGAGTCAATCAGAATAAATTCAAACATAACAATTTATTAACCAGGTAATAGAACAATAATTCAAATCCAATTCAAAGAATAAAACATACATCAATTCAAAAAAGAACATAGAAGCATTTACCTGGCAGTGAAATGGACTACACACAGTGATTGTGCAGGAGATCTGCCTACAGACTCCTTGAACCCTGTGCCAGTTCTCTCTAAATACCCAGATAATTCAATAGGACCCAATGGTGGTGTCTGCAATTGTAATTAGGTTTGGTCCCCTGTTCAGGGGTCACAAATGGGCAATCAGCTTGAATGGGTTATTGGCACCTGTAGAAGGGGGCACTTATTTACATACAGGAGGTAGTTTGAATGGAGGTTCTGGGGCCGGCACACCTTCTAGTGGCGCGCAATATTGCTTGCATTCTAGAACTTCTTGGAAGTTCGTACTATGTCTGGGAGAATGAGACCATTTTACCAGCCGCACTGAGACATTTCAAATGATACCAAACATGTATATTCATTTGTTGTACACATTCAGATTTGGATTGTTTCTCATCCTTCTCCTTCACGTAAAACTCAGAGGTTAGTCGGGAGAGTGTATTGGTGAGGTGTGAACTGCTCGGCATGGGGCGTCTCGGATGGTTCTGTTACTTATGCAGAAGAACATTCAAATGTTGATTTGTCAACAAAAGTTGTCCTTCAGTCCAGACAATTCGACTCCAGCCTTACAGAATCTCCTCAGTTTTGACATCAGAATCAATCTTTACAGGATCTTCTGGATCATGAGAGACTAGAAATCACAAATATAATATATCAGATGATCTTCATTGTTTTGGGTGTTTTTATGTTCTCAATCTAGAACACATTCTGTCATTTAAACACAATCACATCTGTGAACTTTCAGTAAGTTATAGATTCAGACTGCAGAAAGACGGATGAATATGAAAGCTCTAGCGCAAGTTCTGTCAGGAAGACTCAAATGCTACGTCACTACTAATCTAGACCAGTGGTTCCCAAAGTTTTTTTTTGTGGAAAAAATATATAGGCCCTATATATTTTTGTTGCAGTTAATTTAATTCAATGGTGTTTGCAGAAAAGTCTGATAAAAAAAATATATAATGTACATTTTTTAATTAAATTTGTAATTTGTCCCAGACATTATACGAGATTACGTCAGCGTCGATCACAATCAAGTGACGTACATCACGCGCTGTTGTTTGTTAAAGCTAAAGGTGTTTGGGGCTAAAAAACAAATAATACCTGCTTTAAAATGAAACGGTGGTTCATATCCACAACAGAAAAACTGAGAGGAGGAGAAAGTCACGGGTGAGGCCGGCTGATGGTGCGAAGACTGCGTCGTTTTGATGTGTAAAACTGACATTGATGTTGCATTATATGATGCTGAGAGAAATGAGGAAGAATTATTCAGCATGACATACAAATGCTTTTCCGAGTACTTAGTGTTTAGGACAGTTGATCGTCGGATTATGATGAGCACGCGGGAGGCTCATGCAGAATTGTAACACTGATATTTCACGTAGAACAATAAAATATAACTTTGTGTTCTTCGAGACTGGGAATGTAATCGCTAATCTAAGCAGCGCATTTATCATGGGGGTCGCGGGCTAAAAAGTTTGGGAACCCCTGATCTAGACCTAACCAATCATCATCCAACACTCGTAGTATATAAGATCGGTACTCACACATGTCTGAGTTCGCAGATGCTGACGTGGAACTTAATTGTTAGCGTTCAGCTGCAAACCCAACCATGTCTCTGAATAAGCTTGCCGCTCGTGATTATTCAGATTCCGACGAAGATTTTGCCTGCATCTCCTCTTCCGTGCATCTGCAGTACACGCATTCAGTGCCGCTGCTGCACGGATATCTGAACCGAGGACGTAAATTCACTGCTCATCCAAGTTGTTCAATGCCTTTCAGAGTCTGCTAACCCTTTCGCACGTAAGTTTAAAATATTCTGATTGAACGCTCAGCGCGAGTTTTTCAAAGCGACTGTCTTTCAGAACGCGTTACTTTATTGTTCTATGGTGACGCGTCATTGCTCGTTACGCGACACATGGCAGCACAACAGCGCTGTATAACTAATGATCTGATTATTTATTTTCCTTAAAATATTAACAAAATTGAGGTCTATAGCTTGACATATCTGTCATTCTGATCGTCAAATACGCGCAAGTGGACGTGTTTTGCCGTTTAATCTCTTTTATAATGATCGCGTTAGATAAGCTCCAGGCGCCGCCATGCTAGTTCGCGCACAGCTCAGAGAATCGCACGGTTGGATTTATAGTATTCATTCTTCCTAATTGTATTAAACAAAAAGATTTTCCCTACTCCTCTCGGATCAAGCAATCAACAGCGTGTGGCTTCGACCTCATCTACCCTTCTAAATTCTCATCACACAATCCAGACGCCATTTCTAGACGTCCTGCGACAACTGCAACGTCAAATCTTAGTCTCTCCACTGCGGCACCAGCTCAAGAGTTCTAGGTAAGGTCATTATCTGGCTACTTTACTGCTTCCATCGCCTGCAGTGACAGACTTATGGTTGACTGCGGTGACGAGGCATTTTTTCTCAACTTCCGATCCCAGTTAGCTACGAACCCCTCATTCGCTGAATTTGTCATCCTTTAGCATTACAGAGACATTCTGCGTCAAGCTTTAGATTGGAGGGATGAGTTAGGTAATACCTATCAAAGATGGCAGACTTTAACCAACGATACGGGGTTTTTACTGATTTCGCGGTATTCTTAAAATAACAAGCCATTTTGCCCCCTCTTTCCCCTTTTTAATACAAGTATAGTCTGGTCTGTCACTGACGCTGAACTGTCGTCCGTCATTTTGGTAGCCAAAAGATTTTAGCCCGTGCAATTCACAAAAACCACCCCCTGTTGCAATGCCCGACAACGTGCTCTCTCACGCCACACATCATGTTCTCACGGAGCGAAAATACATTGTGGAGCTAAGAGGACACTGAAAAACTTTTTCATATTTAATATACTGTAATTCTTAGCTGTTAAACACTAAATACTCATAGGGGCTCTTTAATTGTCGTGACAGATCCTTCAGCGGCTCGTGAACCGATTATCTCTTCATGCTGGTTCATTGCGGCGTCAAGTGAACATCGGAAGGAATGTCGTTTCAAACGCGGAAAGACATGAGTACACACAATTCGTATAAAAAAAAGTTTCAGTGCTATCTCTCTTTCACCCTGATCAGATCTTGTGTTGAATTACATATAATGTCTAGCCGAATTAAGCAAAAGGCTTGCTCCCTCCACACTCAAAGCTTGCACTACAGATTTCCCGTTATTCCCACCTCGATCACGACTGCTGTTCCTCGTCGTTCTAATCATGATAACCGTAATCTTTATATTTCATCTATCCATAGATTGCTAGCAGGAAATATTTTAATGCATTGTATTTTAATCCTAAATACCAAAGTCCTTTTCACTCCATCTATTCGTCGGCCACCCAAAGGCATAGCCAAATCCTCCTGTAAACCTTCTGTTAACGCCTGCCAATCATTTCGTCTTTCTGCAAAGTATCACTACAATGCTAGAGGCCATGCTTACGGCTTCACGTGTCCCTGGGAATTTACCACAGATTTTAAACATCAGTCTTGTTCGTGGGCGTTCACCTAATTTCTTAACTCTTTTCCTTAAACACTCCAGTGTGACCCCAAAGGTCTGGTGTCACTTTAACTTTTTCTAAAGTTAATAACAAATTCTGTCCCTCCTTCCATGATTAAATATCTAAAGTTCACTTAGAAGTACTGTCAACTTCTCTCTAATGGAGAACCGTTGGTAAAGCTTTGTTCAGGACTCAATTAGCTACCGTTCTAGGATGCCTCAATTTTTTCCCCTTCTACATAATGGCCTTTCATTCAGAATCGTGGCAGCAACCACTGCAGCCGAGGATTTTCAACATCAGCTATCAAGCCCCTGGGAAGACTGTCTTCCTCTGCTATCGAATCATACATAAGACCAGATTCCAAAAAGCTCAGCAAGCTCTCTCAAGTTACAATCAAGGTAATTCATGCAAATACTGGTGGTGGTGTCACTATCTTACTCACAAATAATCAAATTGTCGTTTGTCGCCGTGTAAGGCTGTTGTGTCTATGTGGCCTAACGTGGCCTTTGTCGCCATGTAAGGCTGTTGTGTCTATGTGGCCTAACGTGGCCTTTGTCGCCGTGGAAGGTTGTTGTGTCTATGTTGCCTAACGTGGCCTTTGTCGCCGTGTAAGGCTGTTGTGTCTATGTGGCCTAACGTGGCCTTTGTCGCCGTGTAAGGCTGTCGTGTCTATGTGGCCTTTGTCGCCGTGTAAGGCTGTTGTGTCTATGTGGCCTAACGTGGCCTTTGTCGCCGTGTAAGGCTGTTGTGTCTATGTGGCCTAACGTGGCCTTTGTCGCCGTGGAAGGTTGTTGTGTCTATGTGGCCTAACGTGGCCTATGTCGCCGTGGAAGGTTGTTGTGTCTATGTGGCCTAACGTGGCCTTTGTCACCGTGTAAGGCTGTTGTGTCTATGTGGCCTAACGTGGCCTTTGTCGCCGTGGAAGGTTGTTGTGTCTATGTGGCCTAACGTGGCCTTTGTCGCCGTGTAAGGCTGTTGTGTCTATGTGGCCTAACGTGGCCTTTGTCGCCGTGTAAGGCTGTCGTGTCTATGTGGCCTTTGTCGCCGTGTAAGGCTGTTGTGTCTATGTGGCCTAACGTGGCCTTTGTCGCCGTGTAAGGCTGTCGTGTCTATGTGGCCTTTGTCGCCGTGTAAGGCTGTTCTGTCTATGTGGCCTAACGTGGCCTTTGTCGCCGTGGAAGGCTGTTGTGTCTATGTGGCCTAACGTGGCCTTTGTCGCCGTGTAAGGCTGTTGTGTCTATGTGGCCTAACGTGGCCTTTGTCGCCATGGAAGGCTGTTGTGTCTATGTGGCCTTTGTCACCGTGTAAGGCTGTTGTGTCTATGTGGCCTTTGTCGCCGTGGAAGGCTGTTGTGTTTATGTGGCCTTTGTCGCCGTGGAAGGCTGTTGTGTCTATGTGGCCTTTGTCGCTGTGGAAGGCTGTTGTGTTTATGTGGCCTTTGTCGCCGTGGAAGGCTGTTGTGTCTATGTGGCCTTTGTCGCCGTGTAAGGCTGTTGTGTCTATGTGGCCTAACGTGGCCTTTGTCGCCGTGGAAGGCTGTTGTGTCTATGTGGCCTAACGTGGCCTTTGTCGCCGTGGAAGGCTGTTGTGTCTATGTGGCCTAACGTGGCCTTTGTCGCCGTGTAAGGCTGTTGTGTCTATGTGGCCTAACCTGGCCTTTGTCGCCATGGAAGGCTGTTGTGTCTATGTGGCCTTTGTCGCCGTGTAAGGCTGTTGTGTCTATGTGGCCTAACGTGGCCTTTGTCGCCGTGTAAGGCTGTTGTGTCTATGTGGCCTTTGTCACCGTGTAAGGCTGTTGTGTCTATGTGGCCTTTGTCGCCGTGGAAGGCTGTTGTGTTTATGTGGCCTTTATCGCCGTGGAAGGCTGTTGTGTTTATGTGGCCTTTGTCGCCGTGTAAGGCTGTTGTGTCTATGTGGCCTAACGTGGCCTTTGTCGCCGTGGAAGGCTGTTGTGTCTATGTGGCCTTTGTCGCCGTGGAAGGCTGTTGTGTTTATGTGGCCTTTGTCGCCGTGGAAGGCTGTTGTGTCTATGTGGCCTTTGTCGCCGTGTAAGGCTGTTGTGTCTATGTGGCCTAACGTGGCCTTTGTCGCCGTGGAAGGCTGTTGTGTCTATGTGGCCTAACGTGGCCTTTGTCGCCGTGGAAGGCTGTTGTGTCTATGTGGCCTAACGTGGCCTTTGTCGCCGTGTAAGGCTGTTGTGTCTATGTGGCCTAACGTGGCCTTTGTCGCCATGGAAGGCTGTTGTGTCTATGTGGCCTTTGTCGCCGTGTAAGGCTGTTGTGTCTATGTGGCCTAACGTGGCCTTTGTCGCCATGGAAGGCTGTTGTGTCTATGTGGCCTTTGTCGCCGTGTAAGGCTGTTGTGCCTATGTGGCCTTTGTCACTGTGTAAGGCTGTTGTGTCTATGTGGCCTTTGTCACCGTGTAAGGCTGTTGTGTCTATGTGGCCTAACGTGGCCTTTGTCGCCGTGTAAGGCTGTTGTGTCTATGTGGCCTAACGTGGCCTTTGTCGCCGTGTAAGGCTGTTGTGTCTATGTGGCCTTTGTCACCGTGTAAGGCTGTTGTGCCTATGTGGCCTTTGTCACTGTGTAAGGCTGTTGTGTCTATGTGACCTTTTGTCACCGTGTAAGGCTGTTGTGTCTATGTGGCCTAACGTGGCCTTTGTCGCCGTGTAAGGCTGTTGTGTCTATGTGGCCTAACGTGGCCTTTGTCACCGTGTAAGGCTGTTGTGTCTATGTGGCCTAACGTGGCCTTTGTCGCCGTGTAAGGCTGTTGTGTCTATGTGGCCTAACGTGGCCTTTGTCGCCGTGTAAGGCTGTTGTGTCTATGTGGCCTAACGTGGCCTTTGTCGCCGTGTAAGGCTGTTGTGTCTATGTGGCCTAACGTGGCCTTTGTCACCGTGTAAGGCTGTTGTGTCTATGTGGCCTAACGTGGCCTTTGTCGCCATGGAAGGCTGTTGTGTCTATGTGGCCTTTGTCGCCGTGTAAGGCTGTTGTGTCTATGTGGCCTAACGTGGCCTTTGTCGCCGTGGAAGGCTGTTGTGCCTATGTGGCCTTTGTCACCGTGTTAGGCTGTTGTGTCTATGTGGCCTTTGTCACCGTGTAAGGCTGTTGTGTCTATGTGGCCTAACGTGGCCTTTGTCGCCGTGTAAGGCTGTTGTGTCTATGTGGCCTAACGTGGCCTTTGTCGCCGTGTAAGGCTGTTGTGTCTATTTTGTTTTTTTCATCTTTATTTATATAGCGCTTTTTACAATGCAAATTGTGGCAAAGCAACTTTACATTAATAAGAAAATGGTGTAATTGTGCAGCTTATTCTATATATTATTGTTCATTCCGTTGCAAATATCAGTAGTTATTAGTCTAGTTAATTTATGTATATCAGCACTGGAGAAAACAGTGACGTAATCGTCCGGCTCAGCTCAGTTCGCATACAAAGGCGCCAATGCAGGCATATCAAAAACACTGCTGAATATCAAGCAAGTGTCCCCAACTTAAGCAAGCCAAAGGAACCAAAACTCCAACAAATGGAGAAAAAAACCTCGGGAGAAACCAGGCTTAGTCGAGGGGCCAGTTCTCCTCTGGCCAACAGTGAACACTTGTCCGATACTCAGGCAGAGTTACGGGTCATTAAACCGATTTGGAATCGCAACAGTCAAAATATTTAATCTAGTTCCATCTAGTTTAAGATCTTTTGATCACGCCGGTACGGGACGGTTTGTTGGGATATGTGCCACTGGCTGATGAGTCGGTAGGGTCTTAACAAAGGATGAGCTCGTTCACACAGTCTCCGCCGACACCACAAGGCCACATTGCTGCCGCACACAGGCACAGGTTCCCCGTCCGACCCGGACACGGCCCAGATCCAGCCAATCACGTTAATTGGTAAACCTCGGGATAAGCAGAGAGACAAAAAATTAGCGTAGACGCCATTCTTCTTCTGATGTAACGAGTACATCTGGTGTTATAGGAAGTGTTCCCGGTTCCGGCTGACCTGATCTATGCAGCCTAACAATCCTTTAACGGATATGAAGACAAAAGTTTATAGTGCGTCATGTGTATGCCAGGTTAAATAGATGCGTTTTTAGTCTAGATTTAAACTGACAGAGTGTGTCTGCTTCCCGAACAATGCTAGGAAGATTGTTCCAGAGTTTAGGTGCCAAATAGGAAAAGGATCTACCGCCTGCGGTTGATTTTGATATTCTAGGTATTAACAACTGGCCAGAATTCTGAGATCGTAATAGACGCGAAGGACTATAATGCATTAAGAGCTCACTCAGGTACTGGGGAGCTAAGCCATTTAGTGCTTTGTAAGTAATTAGCAAGATTTTAAAATCTATACGATGTTTAATACGGAGCCAGTGCAGTTTTGACAGAACCGGGCTAATATGTTCATATTTCCTGGTTCTAGTAAGGACTCTAGCTGCTGCGTTTTGGACCAGCTGCAATTTGTTTATCACGCGAGCAGGGCAACCACCCAGTAGAGCGTTACAGTAATCTAGTCGCGAGGTCATAAACGCATGAACTAGCTGTTCCGCATTTGTCATTGAGAGCATATGTCGCAATTTAGATATATTTTTAAGATGGAAGAATGCGGTTTTACATATGCTAGAAATGTGGCTTTCAAATGAAAGATTGGTATCAAAGAGCGCACCCAGGTTCCTAACTGACGAAGACGACTTAACAGAGCAGCCATCAAGTGTTAGACTGTATTCTAGGTTTTTATGTGCTGAAGTTTTTGGTCCAATAATTAGAATCTCTGTTTTTTCTGAATTTAGTAGTAGGAAATTACTAGCCATCCAATTTTTTATATCAGCTACGCATTCTGTTAATTTTGAGAATTGGTAGGTTTCGTCAGGGCGCGAGGAAATATAGAGCTGAGTATCATCAGCGTAACAGTGAAAGCTAATGCCATGCTTCCTAATGACATCTCCCAAGGGTAGCATGTACAGAGTGAAGAGCAACGGTCCTAGAACTGAGCCTTGTGGTACTCCATATTTAACTTGTGATCGAAATGACGTCTCTTCATTTACTACTACAAACTGATAACGGTCAGATAAGTATGATTTGAACCATGCCAATGCAATTCCACTAATTCCAGCATAATTTTCTAGTCTATTCAAAAGAATATTGTGGTCGATAGTGTCAAAAGCAGCACTGAGGTCTAGTAACACTAATAGAGAGATACAACCATGATCTAATGATAAGAGCAAATCATTTGTAACTCTAATGAGAGCAGTCTCAGTACTATGGTACGGTCTAAATCCTGACTGGAAATCCTTACAGATACCATTTCTTTCCAAGTAGGAACTAAGCTGAGATGATTCTGCCTTTTCTAGTATTTTTGACAGAAAAGGTAGATTGGAAATCGGTCTGTAATTGACTAATTCACCAGGATCAAGTTGTGGTTTTTTAATAAGAGGTTTGATAATAGCCTGCTTAAAATTTTTCGGTACGTAACCTAGTGATAAAGATGAATTAATGATCTTAAGAAGAGGATCTATGACCTCTGGAAGCATCTCTTTCAATAGCTTAGTCGGTATAGGGTCTAACATACATGTTGTAGATTTTGATGATTTAACAAGTTTAGAGAATTCTTCCTTTCCTATGGCAGCGAATGAATGGAATTTTTCCTCAGGGATACAACAATCCACTGTCTGATGTGATACTGTAGTAGACAGTTGCATGGCTATAATTTTCTCTCTAATGTTGTCAATCTTGCAAGTAAAGAAGTTCATAAAGTCATTACTGCTGTGCTGTTTTGAAACATCAGAAGTTGAGGCTGTATTTCTTGTTAATTTAGCCACTGTATTAAATAAATACTTAGGGTTGTGTTTATTTTCTTCTAAAAGATTTGAAAAATAAGCAGATCTAGCGGTTTTTATAGCCTTTCTGTACTCCATCATTTTCTCTCTCCATGAAATCCGAAAAACTTCTAGTTTTGAATTCTTCCAGCTGTGCTCCAGTTTTCTTGCTGCTCTCTTAAGGGCCCGAGTGTGCTCGTTATACCATGGCGTTGGACTAATATCCTTAATCTTTTTTAAGCGCAAAGGAGCGACAGAGTCTAGAGTGTTCGAAAAGAGAGCGTCAATAGTTTGTGTTGCAACATCGAGTTCTTCTAAGCTGTCTGGTCTGCTAAGTTGATGAAACTGATCAGGAAGATTATTTATAAAGCAATTTTTAGTGGTAGAAGTGATGGTTCTAACATATTTATGGCAGACAGGCGGTTTTCCAGCCTTGGTTAAATGTAGCACGCATGAGACTAGATAATGATCTGAGACGTCATCGCTCTGCTGCAGAATTTCAACGGCATCAATATCGATTCCATGTGACAATATTAGATCTAGAGTATGATTACGACAATGAGTTGGTCCTGACACGTGTTGTCTAACTCCAATAGAGCTTAGAATATCTGTTAATGCCAATCCCAAAGCGTCTTTTTCATTATCTACATGTATATTAAAATCACCAACAATAAGGACTTTATCCACAGCCAGTACTAACTGCGATAGAAAATCAGCAAATTCTTTGATAAAATCTGTATGGTGCCCTGGTGGCCTGTATACAGTAGCCAACACAAATTTCAAATGAGAGTTGTCACTTACATTATATAAACTTACATAGAGCACCATCACTTCAACAGAGATATATTTGAAAGACTTTTGAGTAATACTGAAGATATTACTATAGATTACAGCAACACCTCCCCCTTTACCTTTCTGACGAGGTTCGTGTCGATAATGGTAACCTTGAGGGCTAGACTCATTTAATGTAAAATGTCTATGTGGCCTTTGTCGCCGTGGAAGGCTGTTGTGTCTATGTGGCCTTTGTCGCCGTTCTAGGCTGTTGTGTCTATGTGGCCTAACGTGGCCTGTGTCTTTGTTGTTATTTGTTACCGCTTCTCTTTTCTCCTTCCTTTTCTTTGCTTTCTCTCTCACCACTCAGTGGTATTCATCCTTCCTTGCCTCTTCTTGCACCATGGTTAGTGGCTTTTCCATTGGTAAGTTCAAGTCTCTAAGTCAATTTGTTTTTCTGCCTAGGAACTACAAGAATCACTACTGGCATATTTCCGTTCCTTTCACAGTTCTTTGGGGGGTAGGCTCCGTCACAGGATAAATTATCCTTCACCATTTTCGGGGGTCGGCTACGCCCCTGCCTTCATCTTCAGGCAGGAAATGCAGAGTCCGCAACCCTCAGGATCTAAGCTACGGACGGGGCCTACGCCAAAGAACTTTATCTTTCAATGTTTGCTTGCTGATTGTTAATAAATTTCATTGCAAGTTAATTTACCTCCCGAGTCTTTCTGGCAGAACTGAACTTTGACATTATAGTGAAGATAATAATTGTAAATCTATAGTTTCATAGTAATCAAACACTCACAGTTTGGTGTCAGTCTCTCCACACTGCTAGATCTCTCACGTCTCTGTCCTCTTTTCTCTTGTGATCCTCTGGTTTGTGTCTTCATTTTTCTCTTTGTCTCCATTTTTCTCTCTTTCTCCATTTTTCTCTGTGTCTTCTTGTGATTTCTGAGGCTCCTTCAGTTTTCTGTGATTTTCTAACTAAAGTCTGTGTGATTGAACAGATTCAGATGAAGTCAGATTAATGTATCAGAACATGAAGATGTTCAGCTGAAAAAATGAATTTCCCAATTTGTTTCTTTAGAAATCAAACTAATCAAGATACTAAATGAAAATATACAGTGAAACATATACAAAATTATGTCAAAACGCCTGTTTTTGTGAGTATCAGTTCAACACGGTCAGTTTGGGAGCGTTAAATAGTTGATAAAGAGGGACAGCAGTCCAATATTCCTGCTGCTGTCGGTCATGTTCATCAAACAACAGAAGATCAATCTCTTTCTGCTCTTCTGAATACGTTTTTATAACTTTAATGGTGAACATTAATCTGTATTTAATTTGTACTATGAAGATCACAGAAATTAAAGTAATTAAATTTGATGAGTAGAAACCTGCTTAACTTAACTTTCATAGCTCTCTTCATGGCATTTATTTGTGCTGTTGTTATTTGTATCATCATGACGATCTAGATCGATCATTTCGATGAGTTATTCTGTCGTCAGAGACAGCAGCTCCCTGGAAAAGGATGGAAAACACCCTTCATAAATGCTGCAGCTGAAATCACCAATAAAACATTGTTCCGTATATTTTTCTCTAGCTCGTCATAAATATCATTATCGCAAATATCTTGATATCATTTTGAGGCTGTATCACCCGCCCTACTCACTCTGGTACTGTGATCCTCTTCTCATTCATTCAGTCCTTCAACACAACAAACAAAACAGTCATTTCAGCTCAACCGCCCAGAACGCTCTGATGCTCTGTGACTCATCTGACTCCTCAAATACTGAAGCAGAAGCAACATCACAGTCTGTTCAGCTCATATGATGCTCCTCTCATGATGAACTTAATGCATTTAGTGTTTTAACACAATGAAAAGCTTCCCGTTATCAGAATATATAAAGATCAACTGAATGTGAATATGAATATCTGAATGTGGTCTAGGACACGAACACTGTCACTAGATCAACTTTAACAGCCTTCCAGAGAGTTTTCTGTCTTACTCCATCAAGCAGCTCGCTAATCTCTTCTTCTTGTTCTTCTGAATGTGGAGCAGAACATCATCTGAAGACCTTCTGATTTCTGTCACTGATTTAGCAAGTTGTATGGACGTGGCTAAATAAATGACACTTTTTGTACGAGTGAGCAGTAGGTAACCGATTACAGCTTCTTCTGATGGATTAAGGAATTTTTTTGTAACTATTGGCTATTTTTGCAGAACTCTACACACAAATGAGAAAACCCTTCATCAAATCAGCAAAACATTGTAGTTCTCTTGCAAAATAAACCTTGATTAACTCTCCAAACCTTCGTAAATATGTCATTCTCGTATCAAACTGTTAACACAAGCCAACACATTAATAAGCACACAATGCACCAACTACACACTGATGGTATGAATAAAAAACACATCTGGATTTTGCTTTCTCCTTGCACAAGGTAGGCGTCACGGTACGTGTAGGAAAAGGGCAGACACGGGCTTGAGAATGAAACATTGAAGCTTTAATTCGAAGACACAGACAGAGCGTACATCCATACCAATACAAAGACGAGAACCGACCAGGAGTGAGGGAAACACAGGGATTAAATACGGACACTAATGACAGGGACACAGGTGAAAGACATAACTAAAGATGACGAACAGCTGACGATAATGAACTAATAAGACAAAGAAGGGAAACTCATCTAAAAGACAGACATGTCACTGACCAGCTGAAGTCAGTTCAGTGTGATTCAGTTCCAGAGAATCGAACCCAGAGAACTCCCTCTGAATCTGTGGTCAGAGTGAGGAGACGGGAGTATTGAATAAAAAATCACTGTGAAATTTACAGTAACAAACAGCAGCTCGCCAGAACTTTACTGTAAAAAATACAGTAGCAAAGCTCTAGGTTTTACAGGACAGCACTTACTTTACAGTCTCTTACAGTTCAGAACCGTATAATTTAAAGGTTTATATTGTAATAATTACGGTTCATAACCGTTTATTTTATACACTGTACAATTTACTAATATCTGTTTTGAATCTTTGTAACACAGACACTGACAACCACCAATCACAGTGGAGATGAGAGTCACATGATCAATCTAAGATCATCACAAGCAGATTTTCCAGCTGAGAAGAACAAAACTAATGTGTAGAAGGAACAAAGTGATTCACACGAACACTGAACACCATCATGGAAACATGAACTTATGAAACACAATAAACATTCATTGAACAACATTAGATTCAACATAAACCCGAATGTACATCACTGACTAGAAAAACTAACAAGAAACAATTATTTCAGAGAAAATACATCAAATGTGAAGTGTCACACAGGGAATTGTGGGAATGTCAATTTACGGACTTTCAATTTTGTAAATTATACAATGACTTATTTTTCACTTCCAAAAACTGTAAATTTAACGATTTTGAAATAAATGGAAACTTTCTGTAAACCAATTAACTGTTTTTCGACATAGCATTTTTACAGTCTTTTACCGTTAAAATCATGGACAATAATATATTGTGTTTGTACAATAAATGGAAGGATTTGGGTTCAGTTTGAGGTCATTCAGCGACTCCCTCACGCTACGGTTGAACTTCCAAGCGTTCTGGAACAACACCAGTTGTTGATGTACCGGCAGAAGAGACGGCAGGACGAAAACCATCATAACCTCCAAACACGTTCAGATTCGCCTGACGTTTCGCGTGATCGCGTCGCTCGAACTCTTCTAGAGAGGGGCGGCTCTTCACATGGAGGCGAAAGCTGATTGGTTGCTCCCACGTGTGTACCGTCCAATGGCATTTTAGCACTCGATTGACAAATGGATGAAGAAAAGCGTTTGGCAAATCCCTTTTAAAAAAGCCTTTTAAAATGATTTACAAATTTTACAAATATTACAAATATTTTTTTATTGTTCTATTAATCTACGTTTAAAAACAGGAATTAAATAAACAACTTTAAATATGTCTATTTATTTGTCTATATAAAAGTGATTTATTGATATACATTTTAATGTGTGAATTATTAAATGAATTCATTGATTCTTCGTTTTATTTTCATGTGGCACTCCTGCTCCTCCATAGTGGCTTAATAAACGACACTTTTGTACGAGTGAGCAGCAGATTAAAGGAACGAGTGAACCCTGCAACTCCTGATGAAGATCAGACTGATGAGTGTGTGTGTGTGAGTGTGTGTGTGTGTGTGTGTGTGAGTGTGTGTATGTGTGTGTGTGAGTGTGACATCAGGTCCTTAATAATCAAACATCTAAATTAATACATAAGCAATAATTATGATTAATTCCTAATGAGAAACACAATGTAAATATAATAATCATTTGAACTGGAGTCAGATTAAGAGCGCAGCTGAAGTACAAGTGAAACTAGATTGTGAAAATGAAGAAGCGCTGAAGAGACAAACACACATTCCACCTTCACCCAGACCTCAGCTTCTGTCGTCCTTACATGCTGTTATTGTTATTATTATTATTATTATTATTATTATTATTATTATATATTGTTATTACTCTCTCTGCTGTGTTTCCTCTGGTCAGACATTTAAAGTGCATTTTTGACATTTCAGTTTCTGTAACTTCAGAAATGAATGAATGAATCAATAAAAACTTCACAAAATAAATATAAACGTGTTTTAATTACCTTGTGATGAGCAGAAAAGAGGAAACATCGACGCTGATCTGAGAGCTGTTGATGTTCAGTTTGAGTTTTAGAAAAGTTCTCACAATTAAGGAAGCGTGACTGTTATAAACTCTCACCACACACTGTGACTGTCACATACAGGAAATGAGAAAAAAACCCCTCTAGGGTGTCGATCCAGTCTTGACCACACTCTCACACCTTCTTCCTCCTCCTCTTCCTCTCAGATTGTTGATCGTTCAGTTCTTCTGAACTCATATTTCATACAGTTGGTTTGATCATTAGAATCAAGTGTGAACAAGTTTGATGTGTTGTGTGTGATCGATGATATTTCACAGATTGTGTTTTCTGTTCTACAACACGAGAGCTTCAGTGTGTTCATGACTTTCAGAGACAGAGAGAGTGTTTGAAAAAAGAGTGTGAGTCAAGTCAAGTCAAGTCATCTTTATTTATATAGCACTTTTTACAATGCAAATTGTGGCAAAGCAACTTTACATTAATAAGAAAATGGTGTAATTGTGCAGCTTATTCTATATATTATTGTTCATTCCGTTGCAAATATCAGTAGTTATTAGTCTAGTTAATTTATGTATATCAGCACTGGAGAAAACAGTGACGTAATCGTCCGGCTCGGCTCAGTTCGCATACAAAGGCGCCAATGCAGGCATATCAAAAACACTGCTGAATATCAAGCAAGTGTCCCCAACTTAAGCAAGCCAAAGGAACCAAAACTCCAACAAATGGAGAAAAAAACCTCGGGAGAAACCAGGCTTAGTCGAGGGGCCAGTTCTCCTCTGGCCAACAGTGAACACTTGTCCGATACTCAGGCAGAGTTACGGGTCTTTAAACCGATTTGGAATCACAACAGTCAAAATATTTAATCTAGTTCCATCTAGTTTAAGATCTTCTGATCACGCCGGTATGGGACGGTTTGTTGGGATATGTGCCACTGGCTGATGAGTCGGTAGGGTCTTAACAAAGGATGAGCTCGTTCACACAGTCTCCGCCGACACCACAAGGCCACATTGCTGCCGCACACAGGCACAGGTTCCCCGTCCGACCCGGACACGGCCCAGATCCAGCCAATCACGTTAATTGGTAAACCTCGGGATAAGCAGAGAGACAAAAAATTAGCGTAGACGCCATTCTTCTTCTGATGTACCGAGTACATCTGGTGTTATAGGAAGTGTTCCCGGTTCCGGCTGACCTGATCTATGCAGCCTAACAATCCTTTAACGGATATGAAGACAAAAGTTTATAGTGCGTCATGTGTATGCCAGGTTAAATAGATGCGTTTTTAGTCTAGATTTAAACTGACAGAGTGTGTCTGCTTCCCGAACAATGCTAGGAAGATTGTTCCAGAGTTTAGGTGCCAAATAGGAAAAGGATCTACCGCCTGCGGTTGATTTTGATATTCTAGGTATTAACAATGGCCAGAATTCTGAGATCGTAATAGACGCGAAGGACTATAATGCATTAAGAGCTCACTCAGGTACTGGGGAGCTAAGCCATTTAGTGCTTTGTAAGTAATTAGCAAGATTTTAAAATCTATACGATGTTTAATAGGGAGCCAGTGCAGTTTTGACAGAACCGGGCTAATATGTTCATATTTCCTGGTTCTAGTAAGGACTCTAGCTGCTGCGTTTTGGACCAGCTGTAGTTTGTTTATCACGCGAGCAGGGCAACCACCCAATAGAGCGTTACAGTAATCTAGTCTCGAGGTCATAAACGCATGAACTAGCTGTTCCGCATTTGTCATTGAGAGCATGTCGCAATTTAGATATATTTTTAAGATGGAAGAATGCGGTTTTACATATGCTAGAAATGTGGCTTTCAAATGAAAGATTGGTATCAAAGAGCACACCCAGGTTCCTAACTGACGAAGACGACTTAACAGAGCAGCCATCAAGTGTTAGACAGTATTCTAGGTTTTTATGTGCTGAAGTTTTTGGTCCAATAATTAGAATCTCTGTTTTTTCTGAATTTAGTAGTAGGAAATTACTAGCCATCCAATTTTTTATATCAGTTACGCATTCTGTTAATTTTGAGAATTGGTAGGTTTCGTCAGGGCGCGAGGAAATATAGAGCTGAGTATCATCAGCGTAACAGTGAAAGCTAATGCCATGCTTCCTAATGACATCTCCCAAGGGTAGCATGTACAGAGTGAAGAGCAACGGTCCTAGAACTGAGCCTTGTGGTACTCCATATTTAACTTGTGATCGAAATGACATCTCTTCGTTTACTACTACAAACTGATAACGGTCAGATAAGTATGATTTGAACCATGCCAATGCAATTCCACTAATTCCAGCATAATTTTCTAGTCTATTCAAAAGAATATTGTGGTCGATAGTGTCAAAAGCAGCACTGAGGTCTAGTAACACTAATAGAGAGATACAACCATGATCTAATGATAAGAGCAAATCATTTGTAACTCTAATGAGAGCAGTCTCAGTACTATGGTACGGTCTAAATCCTGACTGGAAATCCTCTCAGATACCATTTCTTTCCAAGTAGGAACTAAGCTGAGATGATTCTGCCTTTTCTAGTATTTTTGACAGAAAAGGTAGATTGGAAATCGGTCTGTAATTGACTAATTCACCAGGATCAAGTTGTGGTTTTTTAATAAGAGGTTTGATAATAGCCTGCTTAAAATTTTTCGGTACGTAACCTAGTGATGAAGATGAATTAATGATCTTAAGAAGAGGATCTATGACCTCTGGAAGCATCTCTTTCAATAGCTTAGTCGGTATAGGGTCTAACATACATGTTGTAGATTTTGATGATTTAACAAGTTTAGACAATTCTTCCTTTCCTATAGCAGCGAATGAATGGAATTTTTCCTCAGGGATACAACAATCCACTGTCTGATGTGATACTGTAGTAGACAGTTGCATGGCTATAATTTTCTCTCTAATGTTGTCAATCTTGCAAGTAAAGAAGTTCATAAAGTCATTACTGCTGTGCTGTTTGGAAACATCAGAAGTTGAGGCTGTATTTCCTGTTAATTTAGCCACTGTATTAAATAAATACTTAGGGTTGTGTTTATTTTCTTCTAAAAGATTTGAAAAATAAGCAGATCTAGCGGTTTTTATAGCCTTTCTGTACTCCATCATTTTCTCTCTCCATGAAATCCGAAAAACTTCTAGTTTTGAATTCTTCCAGCTGCGCTCCAGTTTTCTTGCTGCTCTCTTAAGGGCCCGAGTGTGCTCGTTATACCATGGCGTTGGACTAATATCCTTAATCTTTTTTAAGCGCAAAGGAGCGACAGAGTCTAGAGTGTTGGAAAAGAGAGCGTCAATAGTTTGTGTTGCAACATCGAGTTCTTCTAAGCTGTCTGGTCTGCTAAGTTGATGAAACTGATCAGGAAGATTATTTATAAAGCAATTTTTAGTGGTAGAAGTGATGGTTCTAACATATTTATGTCAGACAGGCGGTTTTCCAGCCTTGGATAAATGTAGCACGCATGAGACTAGATAATGATCTGAGACGTAATCGCTCTGCTGCAGAATTTCAACGGCATCAATATCGATTCCATGTGACAATATTAGATCTAGAGTATGATTACGACAATGAGTTGGTCCTGACACGTGTTGTCTAACTCCAATAGAGCTTAGAATATCTGTTAATGCCAATCCCAAAGCGTCTTTTTCATTATCTACATGTATATTAAAATCACCAACAATAAGGACTTTATCTTGATAAAATCTGTATGGTGCCCCGGTGGCCTGTATACAGTAGCCAACACAAATTTCAAATGAGAGTTGTCACTAACATTATATAAACTTACAAAGAGCACCATCACTTCAAAAGAGATATATTTGAAAGACTTTTGAGTAATACTGAAGATATTACTATAGATTACAGGAACACCTCCCCCTTTACCTTTCTGACGAGGTTCGTGTCGATAATAGTAACCTTGAGGGCTAGACTCATTTAAAGTAATGTAATCGTCTGCTTTTAGCCAGGTTTCTGTCAAACACAGCACATCTAGGTTATTTTCTGTGATAATATCATTTACAATAAGTGCTTTTGAAGAAAGGGATCGAATATTCAGCAACCCAAGCTTTATCATTTTGTTATCTTTATAATCTCTGTTTACTACTTGTTGAACATCAATTAAATTATCACCCGTAAATGGGTTTGGAAGTTTTCTGTATTTATTAGTTCGGGGTACAGACACAGTCTCTATCTGATGATATCTAGGTGAAAGAGTCTCTATGTGTTGGGATTTATCTGAATTCTGTGACGTGAGACAGCTAGCAGACGGTTGGTTTAGCCAGTCTGTCTGCTTCCTGACCTGGGCCCCAGTTAGTCAAGGTTGAGCTCTAAGACTATGTGCCATATTACTAGAGAGAAGAGCGGCACCACCCCAGGAGGGATGAATACCATCTCTTTTCAACAGGTCAGGTCTGCACCAAAAACTTTTCCAATTGTCTATGAAACCTATATTATTCTGTGGACACCACTTAGACAGCCAGCCATTGAGTGATGATAGTCTGCTAATTATCTCATCACTCCGAACGAACAGGAAGGGGTCCAGAAAAAATTACAGTGTCTGACATCATTCGTGCGATTTCACACACCTCTTTAATGTTAATTTTGGTGATCTCCGACTGGCGAAGTCGGACATCATTAGCGCCGACGTGAATAACAATCTTAGAATATTTACGATTAGCATTAGCCAGCACTTTTAAATTTGCTTTGATGTCAGGCGCTCTGGCTCTCGGCAAACATGTGACTATGGTGGCTGGTGTCTCTATTTTCACGTTCCGTGTAATAGAATCGCCAATAACTAGGGCACTTTGAGAGTTTATATACGAGAACGAGACAGGAAGTTGTTTAAGGAAGAGTGCATTACAAACTCTTTCTGAACTCATTTTCTTGACTGTTCATTTGTTCTGTTTTACACCACAGACTCACAGCAGTGTAAGCTCCACCCGTCAGCCCAACGGCAGAATCTGACGATCTGGGTATAATGAGTGTATGTCTTTTCCGCGTGAAGTTCACATAAATTTTTAGGATTTAGTTTATGTTTTCCTTTAGCTGTTCGTTTAATCTGACTCCAATTGTAAACGATCTCTAATTGGTAATGTTTCTGATGTAACATTAATAGCTGATCGCACGATTAAATATGAATTCATTTAGATCTTTGATTCTTTAATTTCTCTTCATTTCAATTATCCTTTCATCAGGGCGTCGCATCGCTCAAAAGTTATATACGGCCAATATACGCTTTACGTTACAACCTCGTTAGTTTAGAATAATAACAGACGAATATAGCGTTTACTGAAAAACACAAATTATGGAATCGCCTCTGTCAGACACGGACAGGAAGGTTTAAGTGAAAAATGGTGAGTTTATTGAACACAGTGAAATAACAACAGGTAATCGGTATGGTATGGTGAGTCTTTGAATTCGGTGACCAGGAAGTGACTTAGCTCATGAAGTAATCCAATGTCCGTGTGTTTGCAGAGTGGAAGGTGACAGTCCAGCGGTTCACGCCCACGCCTGAGGAGAAGGTAACGGAAACATCCAACGAAGACAAGGAAGGCAGGTAAGTCGTGGCAGGTAAGTCTGGGGTCCATTAAAGACGAGATCAGACAACTGACTGTGCGTGTGAGGGCTTTTTAAGGAGTGAGTGTGAGTGAAAGCAGGTGCAGGTGATCAGAACTACGGTGATTGGGATCGTGTGGGTGGAGCTTGGCGTGCTGGTGATGGTGACGGTGTGACAGCCTCATGCTTATTCTCACAAAAGTGCCATTCGATTTAGTCACGATACTATAACATGTGAAGTCATAATAGTCAGAAATCCAAAACCTTAATATCGTGCACCTGCTCCGTATATTAAGATTTCAGTATGATCTATCCTGACAACTAACATTGCGGAAACGAGGAGGACCTCATAAAATCTACCGGGATCAAATGATTTCAGACGGATTCAAAATAAATCAAGATGTAACAATTTATTTATCAGGTAAAAATGTTTCAATGCCAATTACATAATTACACAATCATAAACGAATTCAAATATAATAAATACATAACATCAATTACTCAAAAGATTTCTCTAAGAGTATTTAAAGTTATGCATTCACACAGAGATGTGAGTGGAAAACACTCATCACCTTCATGTGGGGCCTCTGGTTACAGAATGTCTCTCTTGCTGCTTTGTCTTTTCCCCTAAATACCAAGACCAGAACAAAAGGATTGTAAATATTTATTGCCCCCCACCTGACTTTGGGGGAGAGGAGAAGGTTTCCTTGAAGAGACACATCTCAGAAAAGAGAGGAGAATTCTTCTAAGTTTTCAATCTTTCTCATAATACTAGTGACTCCTGTGAAACTTCTGTGTGTGTGTGTGTTCACTACTCACTGCTGTGTGTGTGTGTGTGTGTGTTCACTACTCACTGCTGTGTGTGTGTGTGTGTGTGTGTGTGTGTTTGTGTTCACTACTCACTGCTGTGTGTGTGTGTGTGTGTGTGTTCACTACTCACTGCTGTGTGTGTGTGTGTGTGTGTGTGTGTGTTTGTGTTCACTACTCACTGCTGTGTGTGTGTGTGTGTGTGTGTTCACTACTCACTGCTGTGTGTGTGTGTGTGTGTGTGTGTGTGTTTGTGTTCACTACTCACTGCTGTGTGTGTGTGTGTGTGTGTGTGTGTGTGTGTGTGTGTGTTCACTACTCACTGCTGTGTGTGTGTGTGTGTGTTCACTACTCACTGCTGTGTGTGTGTGTGTGTGTTCACTACTCACTGCTGTGTGTGTGTGTTCACTACTCACTGCTGTGTGTGTGTGTGTGTGTGTGTGTGTGTGTGTGTGTTCACTACTCACTGCTGTGTGTGTGTGTGTGTGTGTGTGTGTTCACTACTCACTGCTGTGTGTGTGTGTGTGTGTGTGTGTGTTCACTACTCACTGCTGTGTGTGTGTGTTCACTACTCACTGCTGTGTGTGTGTGTGTGTGTGTGTGTGTGTGTGTTCACTACTCACTGCTGTGTGTGTGTGTGTGTGTGGTGTGTGTGTGTTCACTACTCACTGCTGTGTGTGTGTGTGTGTGTTCACTACTCACTGCTGTGTGTGTGTGTTCACTACTCACTGCTGTGTGTGTGTGTGTGCGTGTGTGTGTGTGTGTTCACTACTCACTGCTGTGTGTGTGTGTGTGTGTGTGTGTGTGTTCACTACTCACTGCTGTGTGTGTGTGTTCACTACTCACTGCTGTGTGTGTGTGTGTGCGTGTGTGTGTGTGTGTTCACTACTCACTGCTGTGTGTGTGTGTGTGTTCACTACTCACTGCTGTGTGTGTGTGTGTGCGTGTGTGTGTGTGTGTTCACTACTCACTGCTGTGTGTGTGTGTGTGTGTTCACTACTCACTGCTGTGTGTGTGTGTGTGTGTGTTCACTACTCACTGCTGTGTGTGTGTGTGTGTGTGTTCACTACTCACTGCTGTGTGTGTGTGTGTGTGTGTGTGTTCACTACTCACTGCTGTGTGTGTGTGTGTGTGTGTGTTCACTACTCACTGCTGTGTGTGTGTGTGTGTTCACTACTCACTGCTGTGTGTGTGTGTGTTCACTACTCACTGCTGTGTGTGTGTGTGTGTGTGTTCACTACTCACTGCTGTGTGTGTGTGTGTGTGTGTGTGTGTGTGTGTGTTCACTACTCACTGCTGTGTGTGTGTGTGTTCACTACTCACTGCTGTGTGTGTGTGTGTGTGTTCACTACTCACTGCTGTGTGTGTGTGTGTGTGTGTTCACTACTCACTGCTGTGTGTGTGTGTGTGTGTGTGTTCACTACTCACTGCTGTGTGTGTGTGTGTGTGTGTTCACTACTCACTGCTGTGTGTGTGTGTGTGTGTGTGTTCACTACTCACTGCTGTGTGTGTGTGTGTGTGTGTGTTCACTACTCACTGCTGTGTGCGTGTGTGTGTGTGTGTGTGTTCACTACTCACTGCTGTGTGCGTGTGTGTGTGTGTGTTCACTACTCACTGCTGTGTGTGTGTGTGTGTGTGTGTTCACTACTCACTGCTGTGTGTGTGTGTGTGTGTGTGTTCACTACTCACTGCTGTGTGTGTGTGTGTGTGTGTGTTCACTACTCACTGCTGTGTGTGTGTGTGTGTGTGTGTTCACTACTCACTGCTGTGTGTGTGTGTGTGTGTGTGTTCACTACTCACTGCTGTGTGCGTGTGTGTGTGTGTGTGTGTTCACTACTCACTGCTGTGTGCGTGTGTGTGTGTGTGTGTGTGTTCACTACTCACTGCTGTGTGTGTGTGTGTGTGTGTGTGTTCACTACTCACTGCTGTGTGTGCGTGTGTGTGTGTGTGTTCACTACTCACTGCTGTGTGTGTGTGTGTGTGTGTTCACTACTCACTGCTGTGTGTGTGTGTGTGTGTGTGTGTGTGTTTGTGTTCACTACTCACTGCTGTGTGTGTGTGTGTGTGTGTGTGTGTGTGTTCACTACTCACTGCTGTGTGTGTGTGTGTGTGTGTGTGTGTTCACTACTCACTGCTGTGTGTGTGTGTGTGTGTTCACTACTCACTGCTGTGTGTGTGTGTTCACTACTCACTGCTGTGTGTGTGTGTGTGTGTTGTTGTGTGTGTGTGTTCACTACTCACTGCTGTGTGTGTGTGTGTGTGTGTGTGTTCACTACTCACTGCTGTGTGTGTGTGTGTGTGTGTGTGTGTGTTCACTACTCACTGCTGTGTGTGTGTGTTCACTACTCACTGCTGTGTGTGTGTGTGTGTGTGTGTGTGTGTGTGTTCACTACTCACTGCTGTGTGTGTGTGTGTGTGTGTGTGTTCACTACTCACTGCTGTGTGTGTGTGTGTGTGTTCACTACTCACTGCTGTGTGTGTGTGTTCACTACTCACTGCTGTGTGTGTGTGTGTGCGTGTGTGTGTGTGTGTTCACTACTCACTGCTGTGTGTGTGTGTGTGTGTGTGTGTGTGTTCACTACTCACTGCTGTGTGTGTGTGTTCACTACTCACTGCTGTGTGTGTGTGTGTGCGTGTGTGTGTGTGTGTTCACTACTCACTGCTGTGTGTGTGTGTGTGTGTGTGTTCACTACTCACTGCTGTGTGTGTGTGTGTGCGTGTGTGTGTGTGTGTTCACTACTCACTGCTGTGTGTGTGTGTGTGTGTTCACTACTCACTGCTGTGTGTGTGTGTGTGTGTGTGTGTGTTCACTACTCACTGCTGTGTGTGTGTGTGTGTGTGTTCACTACTCACTGCTGTGTGTGTGTGTGTGTGTGTGTGTGTTCACTACTCACTGCTGTGTGTGTGTGTGTGTGTGTTCACTACTCACTGCTGTGTGTGTGTGTGTGTTCACTACTCACTGCTGTGTGTGTGTGTGTTCACTACTCACTGCTGTGTGTGTGTGTGTGTGTGTTCACTACTCACTGCTGTGTGTGTGTGTGTGTGTGTGTGTGTGTGTGTTCACTACTCACTGCTGTGTGTGTGTGTGTTCACTACTCACTGCTGTGTGTGTGTGTGTGTGTGTTCACTACTCACTGCTGTGTGTGTGTGTGTGTGTGTTCACTACTCACTGCTGTGTGTGTGTGTGTGTGTGTGTGTTCACTACTCACTGCTGTGTGTGTGTGTGTGTGTGTTCACTACTCACTGCTGTGTGCGTGTGTGTGTGTGTGTGTGTTCACTACTCACTGCTGTGTGTGTGTGTGTTTGTATGTGTGTGTGTGTGTGTTCACTACTCACTGCTGTGTGTGTGTGTGTGTTCACTACTCACTGCTGTGTGTGTGTGTGTGTGTGTGTTCACTACTCACTGCTGTGTGTGTGTGTGTGTGTGTGTGTTCACTACTCACTGCTGTGTGTGTGTGTGTGTGTGTGTGTGTTCACTACTCACTGCTGTGTGTGTGTGTGTGTGTTCACTACTCACTGCTGTGTGTGTGTGTGTGTGTGTGTGTGTGTGTTCACTACTCACTGCTGTGTGTGTGTGTGTGTGTGTGTTCACTACTCACTGCTGTGTGTGTGTGTGCGTGTGTGTGTGTGTGTGTTCACTACTCACTGCTGTGTGTGTGTGTGTGTGTGTGTGTTCACTACTCACTGCTGTGTGTGTGTGTGTGTGTGTGTTCACTACTCACTGCTGTGTGTGTGTGTGTGTGTGTGTGTGTTCACTACTCACTGCTGTGTGGTGTGTGTGTGTGTGTGTGTGTGTGTGTTCACTACTCACTGCTGTGTGTGTGTGTGTGTGTTCACTACTCACTGCTGTGTGTGTGTGTGTGTGTGTGTGTTCACTACTCACTGCTGTGTGTGTGTGTGTGTGTGTGTGTGTGTGTTCACTACTCACTGCTGTGTGTGTGTGTGTGTGTGTGTTCACTACTCACTGCTGTGTGTGTGTGTGTGTGTGTGTGTTCACTACTCACTGCTGTGTGTGTGTGTGTGTGTGTGTGTGTGTGTTTCACTACTCACTGCTGTGTGTGTGTGTGTGTGTGTTCACTACTCACTGCTGTGTGTGTGTGTGTGTGTGTGTGTGTTCACTACTCACTGCTGTGTGTGTGCACTTGGATGGGTTAAATGCAGAGCACAAATTTCAACTATGGGTCACCATACCTGACAATACGTCACGACGACTTTCACGAAACTGAGACCATTTTACCAATCGCACTGAGACATTTAAAATGATACTAAACATGAAATTGGAAAATAATAGATTTACAAGATACATCATTCATAGTATGAATCTTGGAGAACTTCAGTGACTTGAATCAGGGGGGGAAGGGAATATTTATCATATATATATATAAAATGTTATATATGATATATATTATACTTTAAGTATTTTGACTTGTTTAAAAGACAGAGCTTTAAGAGTTCCTCTCTTTGTCTTTTAAAATATTTTTTTTGTAAGATCTACACTGAAGTTGGCAGTTTGATAAATGCAAGTTAATTTCAATGTTTGTGTGCTAAAAAGGCACAAGTTCCTGTAGAGAAAACAACACACATGCTCTTTTTATGCCAAACAAACGAAAAGCACGTCATCATCAGTGTCTTCTCTCTCGCTGTATCAGCTTTTTCTCAGAGATGATCCCAATACTGAGCTGAAAGTCAGTCAAATTCAGTCAGTGCACGATTACATTACAAACATGTTCATACTGTATCCTAAACTGTGGATAATTAAGCTAATAAACTGTATATCAGATGCTGAAGGAAATTTCTGGAGTGTTGAAGATTAAAAGAAAAAATAACAACAAGAACCGAAAACCGTGACCCTAAAACTGTGAGACGAACCGAACCGTGGGTTTTGTGAACCGTACCACCTCTACCAGCGACGCATAACTTCACTGTCTGAAAATGTCCAAGAGCAGCTGATCACACGATTACACCAGAGTCCCTTCTTTTCTCTTCAGCTGGACGAGTCCACAGACATTTCTTCTGTGTTTTGTGAGATACATTTGCTGTTCATATTAATCTGCAGCTCATTTCACATCTTCTGATGATGTCATTGCATTTGTGTTTGAATAATTAGTTTTTGACTTGAAACAGTTGCATATTAAACTTAAATTTAGTTTATCCTTCCTATTTTGTTGTTTTTGGGGAACGTGTTAGACTGGGATTCTGTTAGTTGATCCTCAGAAAATAAGCAGTAATCTAGTCTCGAGGGTCATGAACGCATGAACTAACTGTTCCCTATTTGTCATTGAGAGCATGTGTCGTAGTTTAGATATATTTTTAAGATGGAAGAAAGCAGTTTTACAGACGCTAGAAATGTGGCTTTATGAAAGTGAGAATAAAATGAGTTTGAGTTGAAAGGTCGATAATCAGAACTAAATATGATCCAGACAGAAATCTGAGACGCTCATATGAACAAATCCTCATAAAGTCCTTCATGATGTTCTGAATGTTTGTATCTGTTATGCAGAAGTATTTGATGATAGAAGAACTGCCATCTTTAATATTCTTAGAATGATTTTGTGTCTTTCTTGAAAGAATCATGTTCATGTTTCACCTCATTTTTATTTCTTTAGAACTGAAGTTATGATGCTGGAATGGACTTTTCTTGTCATTGGAATCAGTTTTATGTGAAACTTTGTGACTCTCTGAAGAGATTCATATCTCAATGGGATTATTCATAAATAAATAAATGCTGATCTGAGTTCAGTCATGTTCATCTGTGTTCATCTGAATCTTCATCCATTAGCGCCACCTGCTGGTGAACACACACTATTATTCAGTTCAATTCATAGATATAATAAAATCATTCATTAACAACAGCCTTAATTTACCCTTAAGATTATACAAATGAATAAATGTTCAGATTGATGTTTCAGGGTTTATTTTCATTCACTCTTTCAGAGAATAAAGAGATCAAGTTCAACTCAATATAAAGACTTTGATAAAGCGAGTTGTTTTAATTCTGTCTGTTTCTGTTGAAGACACTAATGAGCTGCTGATGTCAATCAGGTGTTTAATTAGAGTCATTGACATGAGCAGCTGCTGGAGTTTATCATGATGAGACACTGAAACAAACCTGAAACACCAACAATTCATCTTCATCAGCTCTTCAGCTTTCATCCTTTAACATCTTCTGACAGAACAAAATCCATCATCAGGAAAATATGAGAAACATTCATCACTAATCCATGATTTCATGAACATACTTCAGTTTGGAGATTGTGGAGATTTGATATGAACCACCATCATCATCATCATCAGATGAATCCAGGAATCGTCTCAGTCTCTGGTAAGATCATGAATTCTTCACTTCATGTGGTTTTAAAGAAAGTGAGCTTCAGAAACAGATCTTCAGTGTTTAGTGTGATGATGAAGAATGAATCCATCTGAGAATAAACATGATTCTGTCATCAAACCATTACTGGAGTGAATCTCCACATATTTGAACATGTTTTCAAACATGTATTTGAGCTGTAACCAGGGCTTTGTGTTTTAGGGTGTTTTTACACGACAACGACGAACTAAAAACTGATGAAACGTCAAAATGATCCTGTTCACATGAATCTGTGAACTAAGGCTTATATATTACCGGTCAGGTCAGAAGATGATGGAAACTCTGTGGAGATAAGTTCATGTTTTTTGTTGTTCACATGGAGAAGATAAAGTCATCGTGTTCAAAACCTTGAAACTGTCTTCAAAATCTTGTTCTCAGACCCAAAAACACTGTTAAAACACATAAAGATTTCCACTTTCAGTTGAAAACACCCTTAATCGATGAATGATTTCTGAGAAGCTCTTGTGACCTCATTAAAACACTAAATTCATATTCCCTGATCAACTGAACTCTGTGAGTGTTTCATTCCTGCTGCTGTAGATCATGTCCAGATGGAGATTGTAGTTCTGCTGTGATCCTGTAGAGGGAGACACTTCACTGTTACTGGAGCTCAGAGAATCGCTCTGTTCATTTTCATGTCTGAATTCCTTCATTCATGATCTGGATTTGGTTTTCAAGCCGATAAATAATGGCTGATTTCCTTCAGCTGAGACTCTTCAGATAGACACTGTTCACAATGATGGCTTTGAATTGCTTGAAATATGATTGAAATCACTTCAAAAAAGTAAAATACAGTTTTATAGCATAAAATTATAGTGAGAATATTATAATTGTGTGATTGGGATTTGCTTTTAATGGAGAGACTAATGGTGTTTTTGTAATCAGGCTCTCAAATTATATAATTTATTTAGATTTATGAGTCAATATATCGGTGAGGGTTTCAAATGTAAAGAATTATCAGTTATTATCGTATCAGCCAAAATGTTCATATCCGTGCTTCTCTAATCCAGACAGTGTGGGCCGGTTTCCCGGACAGAGATTAAGCCTAGTCCTGGACTAAAACGGCACTTTAAAACCAGATGAACAGAAATCTGCTTTCTCTGTCGTGGCTTTAAATCGTCCCAGACTTGATCTAATCCAGAGTTTGAGAAGATGAAGACTAGAGCTACTCCAGGACTAAATGAACCTGTCAGGAAGCAGGTTTAACTTCACATTTGATCCTCATTATTGTTATACAAATGGAATGTGGTTCAACATTGAGTTTGGAATGTCGTTGAACGTTGATCTTTGCTCTTGGAATTTGGTTTCCTATTTTTCTGAAAATAATGTGGAGGTCTCCTGTTACTCAGTGACGGGCATTTTTCCTCTGTATGGTCTATTTTCTGACCGGAACTGCAAAACCTGCTCTCTTTGCCACAGGGTTGTTTGTGTTCTCCTGGAGTTTGAGGGTTTTCAGGACTCTTTTCATGTGTTCTGGTCATGACTGCACTATTCCAGTGCTGCATCACCTTAAGAACTGAAACACACTTTCATGAGCAGTGACCTCTGAACAGAACATTCCAGATTCATTACCGCAAGTCTCCTCATCTAAGAAGAGAACGTGCTTTTAGCCTCATCGCTGTGAAGCATTTTGGGAGACTCTGGAGCATTTAGTCTTTGTGTTTTACAGTTTTCAGTCAGGGTAACTGCTCAGCTAGTAAATGATCGAGCTGTGATGAAGATCTGGAATCTTTGTTTGTTCTTTTTTAGAATGCACTTCTTTACATTCACGCTTTTATACTTGAACACAGAGATGTTGTTGTGACTCATGTAGCCGTTGATCACAATGTAGTTTAGAGCCTCAAAGATTTCTTCATGTTTTTATTTCTTTTGATATTGATCGATTATGTCTCAATATGTGAGCATGTCATCATCTGAACTGAGATTTGTTGGGATGTATTTGCGGTTCAAGATTGGCTCAACTTTTTCAGAAATGTTCCCTTCCATCCCTGAGGAGATCTGAATGTTCTCGGATTGTACAGTAACGGGACTATTGAAGATATTTACAACCTTCAAAATTCTCATGCAATTCACGCCAATGGAGACTTTTCTTATCGTACCATTAAACAATGAAAACAGACTGACCCGTTCTGTGGTCAGAAGGTCAGCTGTGAAAAAATGCCCTCATTCTGACGACTGATCAAAGTAGATTTCAGAAAACTCACTGCAAGGATGAAGGGTTTGGGCTCCGTCTGTAAGGGTGGATCTCAGGGGTTCAGACTGCAGGTTTGCTGAATGACTAAAGAAACATTAAGATGGTCGAACAATCGACAATGCTGATTTAATGACTGAAGTATATTTTGTACGGTCAGGTAAACAGTTAAATGTCAGTGTGTCATTACTTCAGTCTGAACTCTCTATATAAATGTGTCCAGTGTTCAGGATCTTCTGTGTCTGGTTTAACGCTCCTGACTGAAGACTGTTGGAGCACAGAGGATTCTGATGATTCTCTCACCATTACATGCTGTTCATCTCTTCTGACCGCTGACAAACTCAATAGAATTGAGCTCCACTTCATAGAGAGAAAACATTCTGAAGTTTAATTGAGGAACTATTGTTCAAACATGCATCGAGGAGAAAATGTTCATGTGTTTTTCCACCTCTTATCTCCACACTCCTGCCTTCAACTTCACTGTATTTTTCTGTTTAATTCCAGTTCATTTTAGTGCTTAAATTGCATAAAATCGCAAAGAATTTGCAAAGAAATTTGAAATTTGCAAAGAAAGATTCTTATCTGCACAGAATCATAACCCAACCTCACCTACAGGTGATATGTTACTGTCGTTTACTAAACATTCTCAGCATTCCATTTCTAACACGCACAACAAAGGAAGTTTGTAAACATATAATCTTTAGTTATTCACAGGAGAATACTTTACACACACACACCATGTAACAACTTTAACGCTTGACAAAGGAACAGAGGAACACAAGGATCAAACGAGACGAATTAATGACAAACACCTGAAGACAATGAACTAGTGATGAACGAATGAGCACGTGTGATAAATGACAACTAACAGAGTCCAGACAGAGAACACATGAAACAGTCGCAAGGCAAGTTCATTAATATCACATTTGACACTCAATGTTCAAAGAGCTTTACATGAAAACACATACATAAGAATTAAAAGATATAAAATGCATTAAACAGTAAAATAGTGCAATCAGTTCATAAAAATAGCAATAAAAGTAGAAAATGAAAATGTATATAAAATGTATTAAAACAGTTTAGAATGAAACGGAAGATACATGAATAAAATAAAGTGCAGTCATTCAGATGTTGAACAGTGTTCATTCAGTAAACACAAGTGATTTGACTCTGGATTTTGAGTCTTTTGTTCTCATGTTTTTAGAGCAGGTTTCCTGACGATCCAAACTCAAGCTGAACTGAAGACACGGAGATGTTTGTAAGAGTGAGTGAGCGTCTGAATGTCAGAGTCCTGATGGACCTTCTTTCTGTCTCATACAGTACATTGAAAGCGTCATAAATCACCATCAGAGGAAGGAAACTGTGTGTGAAATGTTTACAGTAGTGCAATGTTGATGATGGTGATGATGTTCAGGTCTTCAGCATTTGTTGGAGGACGTCAGTGATGAAGGTTTTGATGAGAGAATCTCTCCTCACTTGACATCAGAATTGAATCTTTACAGGCCCGTCTGGATCACGGGAGACTAGAAATCACATACATATCAGATTATTCTCATATAGATTGCTTTGATTTACACATTTATGTTCTTGATCAATATCTGTTCAGTAAATTAAACGATCTATAAATGTTTCATGACTGCAGAAAGTCAATCTGATGACTTTGTCTGAATGTGAAGAGAAAACGACAGTAAATCTAACAGGAAAACTAAAATGTGAGGATTGAGGTTCCATAATGATCAAACACTCACAGTTTGGGTTCAGTTTCTGTTCACTGCTACATCTCTCAAGTCTCTGTTCTCCATCTTCTTGTGATTCTCTGGTTTGTGTCTCCATTTTTCTCCCTGTCTTGTGATTTCTGAGGCTCCTGCAGTTTTCTGTGATTTTCTTCATCCACTCCATCTGAATCTGTTCAATCACACAGAGATTTTTATTTTTATTTTTTTACAAAATCTGATATTAACACTACAATATTCATTAATAGACATTAATAAAAATGTTGAAGTATGTGACGTTGATTAAATTATAAATATATAAATGTGATTTTTTTTATTTGTGTGTCTGCGTCAGGGGTCCTGATTGAATTCAAAACAGGTTTTCATAATTAAAATGCAGTAGCTAGACTGATGCTACAGATTCAGATAAGAGATTCACGAATGTGTCTCCGAGTGGTTTCGAATCAGTGGTATCAAACTGCCAAAGTCACATGATTTCACTAAACGAGGCTTCATTACGTCAATATCTCTTGCATGTAGTATCTCTTGGGATTAAGTATGGAAACTGCCAAATACGTTCTGCATTAATCACAAAATTAGGGAAGTGTCTCATAGAATTTCTCCTGCTAAACATGTTTTGGAAAGATTTAAGCTCAGTATTTCCTATATCTGTGAATCTTGTGGACGAGAAAAAAAAACTATTTTGCATCTGTTTTCACTTTATTTTGCCTCAATTTCACTGCAAGATTTTGGAAAGATTTTGAATTCTATATTAATAGAAAACTGGAGTGTATGATAAAAATGTAAATGTTAAAAAATGTAAAAAAATTTATGTACTTGTTTTATTCAGAGAATGAAAATTTGAAATGGAAAGAACCACATATTATACATTTGTTTATTTCATTAGGAAAATACCATATACATAAGAAATGGGCTCAATGTAAACTAAGTTTTTCACATTTTATAAATTACTTTAAATTACATGAAAATCTTTTGGAACGAACAAAAAAAAACAAAAAAAAACACTGAAAACATGTAATTATGCTCCGAAAGCACTGAAATTCATGTAAAATTTCCCTTTTTCTTTCCTTTTTCCCCTGGCATCTAATGTTAATGTGTGTGTGTGTGTGTGTGTGTGATTGTCTTATAGAGGGGATGTCTTATATTCTGAACAATACAGTAATATTTAGATTTCTAATTAAATAAATGCACATTCAGTTATCATATTAATCTTTTTTCAAAAACCTCAACAATCTTACTGACCTAAAATTAAGATCAGTAGTGAATGTGACAGAAATCTCCATGTTATTTGTCAGCTACACGAAAACCTAAACTAGTTAAAGTACCTCTGACTACTAAAGAAACATCAGTGAATAAACAGCTCTGATAATAATAAAATATCCGATGAAAAAGACAAAAATATATTAGATATCTGCAGATATCTCATTACTCAATCAGGTCAAATGACGGTCTCTGTAAATATTTATGTCAAAGGTTCCATTAACTCCTTTCTTTGAAAAATTAGATCATATACAATTAAATCGTATCAGTGTTAATTAACTGTCAATATAATCCTGTACGTACCCCAGATCTTGATTCTTAGCAAAGAGCTGTGCTGGAAAGGAATACTGGAGTCAATGAGCTGAATGAGCTCTTACCCATAAACCACAAGTGTTATGTGTGTTTGTCCTGTTTGTCATATATAAAGTATGACAGTCATTAATATTCATGCCACGCCCATTATTACAGCTTCAGCCGATCAGATGATATTCTGATTTCACTGATGCTGGGTTGAGTTTAGGTGACCCTCCAGAAGTGAAAGTCAAGTGAATGCTTGTCCAAAGCTGAGAAACATTATAAATCCTGCCATTCCAATGTATATAATGATAGGTATTACAATAGTGTAAATGTTATCAGTTCTCTGAAATGACAGGAATAATGATAATTATCGTGGGATAAACCTGTTCTTCTCCCTTCATGCTCATCAGCCGATTGTTGAGTTTCATGAACATAGTTTGACAGTCTTTGATTCTTCCACACAATAAAGTCAATGTGAACTGCAAGTGTTGTAATCTGCCAGATTGTCTATAGAGCTCAGGAGAGTGACGTCAGTCTAAACTAAAGGCCATCAGGAGAGCGCTGTGATAGGTGGGCGCGTTCTTAATGTCTTGTCAGGAAATTTTGAAATGGGACGATTATATAGCCATTATAATATAGACATTGCTATTTATGAACGTGTAAGTGATTGCGCTCTTCAAATTATCCTCCTTGTACCAATTTATCTATGGGTAGAAGGAAAAATAGGCAAACTCACAACGTGACCGCACATACTATGTCAACTATGGAGCCTGTTCAAAATGCTGAGGGAAACCATATCACCGTTCCCGCCGTGGAACTGACTTCAGAAAATATTATATATATTAAGTTTTTTTTTTTTTTTGAGAAAACGGTTCTTTTGCAGAATTAGAATTACTGGTTAGTCTGAGCTCTGTCATCTTGTGTCGACTTACATTAAATTTTGTTGGTTTTGTGGCCATGTTTTACTGAAATGCACACACCGATTGTGTGTGTCACGTTGTGTAAATAGCAAACGCACTCGTGTCCATCTGGTCACCCATGAGTGTCCTGCTCTGGACACGAGGAGTGTTCAGGCGCATTGGTGGTGTGTTGCTATTTTGAGGAACTGAAAACGACTGCGATATTGACCGACAAAAACCTGCTCTGAAGTCAATGTTTTGCTATTTAAAGGGCGCTTTAGTAATATGCGCCTATAGGCCGGTGCACAACAGTGTTACACACAAACATGACAAATATTAAAAATTACAACGTAAAAGATTATTATTGTGTGCATAAAGATAAAAATGCTTTGGTGGAATCCGGCTTGTCCTGGAGATGGTCCGCTCGTGCCCGAGGTAAAAGTGCTAGAGAAGCGTTCAGTTTTTCCGCTGGCAAATTCCGTCATAGTGAAGGGTTAATAGTGAATCCACCTTGACTTTTAAAGGGAATGTGAAAGGAGAATCCGATTGGTTTATTGCACATTATGCCCAAAATTCATTAAAAGAATAGGGACAGCACTTTTAGACCAATGTTCCAGGCGCACAGACCATTTTTGCCGCCATTAGACTAGCAACAGTGGATGCAGACATGCCCTAAGCGCTGTGAGCTTCAGACCATGAGCTTAGAACGTTAAAACAGAGCCCAAGGAGCTTCATTCAGGTGAATACTCTCAAACACACGGTGCTGTTGGCTGTTTCTTGTCAAAGGTAACATGCGGTAATATAGAAGATGACACAGTGAGGCTGATTTTAGGCTGACTTTACTTTTTTACCGACGAGGGAAGGGGGTGAGATTAATATATATAAAAGTTGAACAGGGTTTTCAAAATATCTTGCTAAATTGTAATTGTAATAGACCTCTACATTTTATAAATAAAGTATGATATCTTTAAACCTACTAAAAGCTAAACTTTATATATTTTGCTATGTTCTTATACAAATTACACATAAAATACACTTTAAGTAAGATTAAGTATGTTTTTGTAAATAAACTAAAATTTCACTTAAAGTATTCTTGTGTTTTACCATATTTCTTCAAAGTATTTCTAGTATACTTTTTAGAAATATGTTAAAATGCAATTGAGTATATTTTCAATGCACTTCAAGTAAGCATGTTGGGAATACAAATGTACTTTACACATAATACTTACAGTGGAACAAGTATTTGATACACTGCCGATTTTGCAGGTTTGCCCACTTAAACAGCATGTAGAAGTCTGTCATTTTTATCACAGGTGCTCTTCAACTGTGAGTGACGGAATCTAAAACAAGAATCCAGAAAATCACATTGTATGATTTTTAAATAATTAATTTGCATTTTATTGCATGACATCAGTATTTGATCACCAACCAACCAGTAAGAATTCCGGCTCTCACAGACCTGAGAAGTCCTCCTGTCTCCACTCGTTACCTGTGTAAAAGACACCTGTCCACACACTCCATCAAACTGACTCCAACCTCTCCACAATGGCCAAGACCAGAGCACTGTGTAAGGACATCAGGGGTAAAACTGTAGACTTGCACAAGGCTGGGATGGGCTACAGGACAACAGGCAAGCAGAAGGTGAGAAGACAACAACTGTTGATGCAATTGTTAAAAAATGGAAGAAGTTCAGGATGACGATCAATCTCTCTCAGTCTGGAACACCATGCAAGATCTCACCTCGTGGGGCATCAATGATCATGAGGAAAGTGAGGGATCAGCCCAGAACTACACGGCAGGACCCGGTCAATGACCTGAAGAGAGCTGGGACCACAGTCTCAAGGAAAAACCATTAGTAACACACTACGCCCTCATGGATTAAAATCCTGCAGCGCATGCAAGGTCCCCCGCTCAAGCCAGCGCATGTCCAGACCCGTTTGACCATCTGGATGATCCAGAGGAGGAATGGGAGAAGGTCATGTGGTCTGATGAGACAAAAATAGAGCTTTTTGGTCTGAACTCCACTCGCCGTGTTTGGAGGAAGAAGGATGAGTACAACCCCAGGAACACCATCCCAACCGAGAGATCTTGGCCAACAACCTCCTTCCCTCAGTAAGAGCATTGAAGATGGGTCGTGGCTGGGTCTTCCAGTATGACAACACCCTGAAACACACAGCCAGAGCAACTAAGGAGTGGCTCTGTAAGAAACATCTCAAGGTCCTGGAATGGCCTAGCCAGTGTCCAGACCTGAACCCAATAGTGAATCTTTGGAGGGAGCCGAAAGTCCGTATTGCCCAGCGTCAGCCCCGAATCCTGAAGGATCTGGAGAAGGTCAGTATGGAGGAGTGGGCCAAAATCCAGCAGTGTGTGCAAACCTGGTCAAGAACTACAGGAAACGCATGATCTCTGTAATTGCAGACAAAGGTTTCTGTACCAAATATTAAGTTCTGCTTTTCTGATGTATCAAATACTGATGTCATGCAATAAAAAGCAAATTAATTACTTAAAAATCTTACAGTGTGATTTTATGGATTTTTGTTTTAGATTCCGTCACTCACAGTTGAAGAGTATCTGTGATAAAAATTACAGACTTCTTCATGCTTTGTAAGTGGGCAAACCTGCAAAATTGGCAGTGTATCAAATACTTGTTCTCCCCACTGTACATTTAAAGTACATTTTCAATACATTTCATTGTACATCTTTTTTCACCTGGGCAATGCTATACAACTTGCTACACAACAAATATGCATTCAGAATGCAGTGATGGAGCCAAGATGGGGATTTTTGGCATGAATAATGAATTCGCATGCAGGGTGTGTGCCGCAGAATGCAGAAGAGAACAATCAGGACAAACAGTTTTTTATGAGTAGTTATGTATTCCTTTATTGTTATATTTGTTGTATTTCTCCATGTATTATCAAGTCTGAATGTAGTTCTTTGACTTGTTTTATTTGTAATTTCACTCCTTGTCTGGGCATTGAATGTTGGAGACGATGGTTCCTCTGGAGCTTTAAAGAGGGGAACAGACCCTTGTGTGAGGAAGAACGATGGCTACAGTAAATGTTGTTTAATAAAAATGTTTCAATCATAAACCATCGACATAACTATGCAACACAGTCTCACTCCCTACTCGTCAAATGTCTGACGCATGGACAAGGGACACTGGCGTCACTTTTTAACGCATTGGGTATACCTTTGGCGTCATTTTTCAACGTGCAGGGTAGTCCGATAGACTTCTATAGAACTCAACAGCGTTCAAATTTGACGTCTTGGGTCAGCACACCGCAACCCGTTGTCTGCCTTGAATGGGTCGAGACTACAATAAATACAAATAAATAGGAATAGGCTACAAAAAATGATCTATGCCAGGGCGAGTCAAATGGCAGCACCCAGTTGATTTTTATCTGGCCCTCCAAATGGTTTTTGATGTTTAAAAACCCTTGCAATCTGATATCAAAGTGCCCTCTGCGCAAAGATCAGCGGTCTGCGTTCATCAGCGGTGAGTTTAACTACGCACGTGGTGTACAACCGCATTCAGCGGTGAGTTTAACAACGCACATGGTGTACAACCGCATTCAGCAGTTTATATTTTGAAAACTAACGCTACATCTATCAATATTTATTTAGATGTTATCATGGAATTCATTCCTTTATTTTAATCATATTATTTCTGTCTTATTAGCGGTGAAATTCTACAGTATGCTGTAATCATGGACTATAAAAACGCTGTAATACAGAACATTACGATATGATCTGAGCTAGACGCATTCAAAGCCCATATCCCACAATGGATTTTTATTTATTTATTATTATTTAACAAAAGACACAACATACAACAATAACATGACATCCAAAAGATACAATCAACAATATTGCGTTTACAATAAGTACAGAAGTAGTTCACAGAATGAACTAAAAGAAAAGAATAAAAACATAGGGGCAATCTATTATAATAATAATAATAAAGATAAAATTAGAGACCAGTAATTGTATTATTTAAGAAAACAGCATATTAATTTACTTTTCAATTCTTTAGCAAATAGCAAATCAACCGAAGGCTCCGGAAATGACGTGGTAGATAAAAAAAGAAGATAAAAAAATACATTTGTGCAAAATTTACTTCATTTGTTTAATATATGCTTTTTTGGAAATGTTCTCGATTTCTAAGAAATGTGTGTTTGCACTATCGTAAAACATTTCTTGAATAAAAAAAAAGAGAAAAAATACATAATTCGTAATATTGATGTTTTCGTCTAACGTTGTATTTGAGGATTTAAATAATAAAGATAACAATAATACCAACATAACGTTTGTATTTGTCTCATGTATTGTGTGCTCGTCGGCCGGCGCAATCTGAAATGGAATGAAACCCATTCACGGCCATAGTTACTATGATTCACTGCAGACAGCAGAACAGGAGTCGAACATGTAAGGAAAACACTGGTGTCATCAGATTTAAAAAATGTAATCGTTAATAGGTGAAAATAGCTTATTACCATATTTGACAGTGAGTGGGTAAACTCTGGTGACAATGTCTAATCTACATGACAGCAGAGGCCCAGAGCTTTCTATAACTGCTGGTCTTATGTGTTTAGCACCTTCTGTTGCTAAATGACAAGCCTTCAAAGATGGACTGGGTTCAAGGTTCAGAGGTCAATATTTCAAAGCAGGAGTAATGTATCCTCTTCAGACTGACATTATGTTATTCTCCAGGTTGAGACCTCCAACTATGTGTTTTGCTAGTCCTACGACAACGTTTTAATTTTTACTTATCATGGTTTTGCAGATGATCCACTTTGGGCGATAGCCTCCTTTATTGTCCCCAGAGAGATATCTGCCTTGAGTTCCAATGCTTCACACATAACACTTGACATATTGTTTAATCATACAGCTGACATATACTTACAATAAAAACAATAAAGTGATATGTAGTCAGACTGACCCTAACCCTAACCATAACCCTAACCCTAACCCAGACTGCATATCACACAGCAACTATTGCTCTATTTTTGCAACATATCTATTGCTCATCTTTCACAAACAGTGACAGGAGCAGCACACAACTATTTGCATTATATCATGAAGCTATTGCACAACCAGCCTCACACAACATTATTAAAATTTTTAATTGAGGTAGGTCCAAATAGGCCTATAGTTTAGAAATGTTAAGTTTAGATTGGGGTACACATATCTTCTGCCAGGATAAGAGCTCATACTTGGTATGGAGAATAAAGATGGATCAGACCACATTCTTTATGCTTGCCTGGAGAGACTGGTTTCTATTCCTCTCCACAACGTTCATGACAGTCATATTAAAATACTCTGTAATGCAGCCTTGTATAACATAAACCCTCTGATTCACTGTGTTTGCTCTTAAATGATAACACCCACTTTCAACACGGGCCTTCCAGCCAAAGGTATTGTCCATATACACACCAATGTGCCTATAGGAGCAGAGCTGATGGATTGGTTCATCATTTATGACCTCTGATACATTCTGACCCATGTCACGACCCTTTCATCAGCGTGTGAAATGGTTGAATGAGATATGTGAGTTGTGTCTGTGTGCAGTAGGCTGAGGAAGAAGTGTGCCAACATACCAAAACACATGTTGTATGTACACTAACCCTAACCCATAACGGTGACGTCAGCGTTATTAATTTAGAGGATTTAATAAAACAAATAAATAAATAAAAACTGATTAATTGAACACAATCGTAGCATATTATATATATTTATTAAAATCAACAAACCTCCGACAAAAATACGTTATCCAGCATGCTATAATTAAAGCATGCAGTGTCCTAAAGAAACGCTTAAACTGCTTACTTGCACGCGCCTTGGAGCGATGTTAAACTCACCTTTTAATGCCGTTTTACCTGCAGTTGAGCGTTGCTTTGGTCAAAGCTCATCTCTGAATGCCGTTTTACCATGCAGTGGAGTGTTGTTAAACTCACCGCTGAATGCGATTGTACACCATGTGTGTTGTTAAACTCCACGCTGATGAACGCAGACCGCTGATCTTTGCGCAGAGGGCACTTTGATATCAGATTGCGAAGGTTTTTAAACATCAAAAACCATTTGGAGGGCCAGATAAAAATCAACTGGGGTGCTGCCATTTGACTCGCCCTGGCATAGATCATTTTTTGTAGCCTATTCCTATTTATTTGTATTTATTGTAGTCTCGACCCATTCAAGGCAGACAACGGGTTGCGGTGTGCTGACCCAAGACGTCAAATTTGAACGCTGTTGAGTTCTATAGAAGTCTATCGGACTACCCTGCACGTTGAAAAATGACGCCAAAGGTATACCCAATGCGTTAAAAAAGTGACGCCAGTGTCCCTTGTCCATGCGTCAGACATTTGACGAGTAGGGAGTGAGACTGTGTTGAACTATGCAGATAAACCTGCTCACACCAAGACAACTAATAGTCAAAAACTTTAATTTGAATGGACAATGCTATGATTATTTTATAGAGATGTTCTAATCTCTTTTCCTCTTCACTGCGAAATAAAGATGGCCACCCAATAAAATTGGTGCTTTAGTTCATGTGATTGGAGTAAAACTGTGAGATGGAGGTGTTCAAGCACAGGCTGTTTGTTTAAGAATAGCAGAACAAGAATCCGTAACCATCAGTGGAAACGAACATTGAGCTGCTCTTGACTTTGGCATTGTTTGATGAACACCATGCGATACATAATTCTCATTAAATAGGACAAATTGAAAACATGTGAATGCTGCTTGGTTTCCTTAATTCCTTTCCTTCATTTGTGGCACGTGTTTTTGTGGCCAGTTCATAGTCACTTCAGATGAGTCTAATTTTTTGGTCAAGAAAGTTCTCAGAGTCAGAAGTTCCAAGTCTTCAGAGATGAACTTTATTGCCGGCAACAAAGTGAGATGTCAGCTCAGCATCCAGCCAAACATCTAACTCGCCCTAGCCAGGGCACAGTTTTTATACATTTTTCTTATTTGTTAAAACACAAAGATCCACCCCAGTTCTTTTCCGTGATCTCATTTACAGGTGCTCGCCTCCCTTTTCTCTTCTTGGAGCCTCGCAGTACCCCAACATTTTCACCAATGTCACTTCACCAATTAAATTGCAGGTGTTGCTTTATGTAATAGATAATTCTCTTTGTAAGGGTGGCCGACTACCAACTAGTTTACATTTTTTGACTCATCTTGTCATGGTGGAATTCTGTCAATTGATGGTCAGCCCTTTCTCATTAAGCATCTCCATCCCTTAGCATGAGTAGTGGTCGTTATTCATTTTTCTGATCCCTCACCTTTCTTTCTTTGTCTTTTTAGCTTGTGGGGTCAGGAGTTTCCCAGCACTGCGGCCTTTCCCAAAGTTTCTCTTCAGTGCCTTCAAACCATATATTAATTTTAGACATCCCCTAGCATATTCTTCTCATGAAGACCCTTTATAATTTATGCACCAGTTTGTTAACGGATTAACGCATCAATGATTCTTCATAACATATCAATAACTTTCTCCAACACAGGCAGGTGTCAGAAACAGAAAGTCAAGAAAGTAGTAATTTATGTGATTGCAGTGTTTCTGGCAGAGTATCAACTTTATTTTTTTGTTAGCCTATCTGCCTTTTCCGCATTGATTTGGACAGACAAAGCATGTGTTGGGTGTGAGCAGGCCTTGAACCCACGCCAGACCCACTGGCTGCCATTCAAATCATTTATAATCTCTGATTCACTGGAAACAGTAAGCTTTGACTCTGGCCTTCAGGACTTCAGTGGAAACACACGCGGTGTTCCAGTGGAACGAGCAGCACTTTCCAAAACCTTCATCCTGTCCGGGGGAAAGAGCTGACGATCTCCACTAACCCACCCATAAACCAAAGTGTTCTCTGGTGGAAGTGGCAGAGATTCACTGTTGGGGAGCTTTTTATTTAATTTATTCATTTAATTTTGTTTTTTGTTGTTGTTGCTTTTCATAACCTCCCTTTATACTAAACCTGCCATTGTGTGCTATGAGTACTCTATGAAAAATTGCTTGTAAAGTTACACATATATTTCCTCTAAATTTTTTTTTTTTTTTTTTTTTTTTTTCCTGACTTCACGGACCATGTATTTTATGCTGCGTGACTGTTGTCAAGTCAAGTCAAAGTTCCTCTGGAGCTTTGAGTGGGAACAGACTCTCATGTGAGGAAGACTTGAAAACGTGTATAACAGGGCGGTTGCAAACATACGGCCCGTGACGATGTCCCATCCAGCCTGGAGGATGATTTTGAACAATAACGAAAAATAGAGATGCACCGGCCATAAATCAGAATGGGATGGGACACGTAGAAGACGGGCACAAAGGAGAACACATAGCAGAGCAAATACTATACCAGGCACAGCAAGCTCACTGTTCTCGACATGCAAAATGTAGGAATAAAAATATAAATACTGAATTGGGAGTAGAGATTTATATGAACGTATCTCCGAAGGGAACTGTCTTCAGAACAGTTTTAAAGACACTTTCTTTTCCTCACACCTCCGCGGACAGTAGTGTTTCTAAACGCAGCACTGCTTTGTTGCAGTGGAAACCAAGGAAATGCCCTGAGGTTAATCACTGTCAGAGAATGAATTTGTATTGTAGTTCAGTCTATCTACTGTTTTTGTTTTGTTCAGGTGTGTCTTAGAGATAATTATAGCATAATTTCACAAAACAAAATTCAGATCATTATGTTGTTGCTTTAAATCTTGAAATTATACAATCTAATTTAAATAAAAACCAACTACTCATGGCGTGCTGCATGTGTGTTTGCATCTTTGTTTGCATCATGATTAAAATGGAGTGGTTGCTTCTAATTTCAGTTGTTTAAGGCCAGTTTGGTCTGTTATAGGGTTAGCAAATAAACAACTCATAAATTTGGTTTAAAAAAACTAATAATAATAATAATAATAATAATCAGCAACCAGTATCAGATTCAGAAAAAAAAAAAAAATCAGGGCATCCCACAACTACATGTACTTACTATAGTTTTATGATTAGGGTTTGGTTTAGGGTTAGTTGCATGAAAATATACATGATTTATAACTATTGTAACTGTCATAATCGTCTCTATCTGTTTATCCAGTTCCCCTGTCCTGTCATGTGTTCTTTTTGTATTCGGTTCAGTCATGTGATCTTTGTTTTGTTTTACCATCGTCGCCACCTGTGTCTCGTCAATCACCTGTTCCCACCAATTATTCCTCTTGTGTTCCTCTGTATAAATTCCTCTGTGTCAGCCCTGTCCTTGTTCGTTGTTAAAGTTACGTCCGCGTTATCCTGAGTGAGTTATTTGTATTCCTACCTGCCTGCGTGTTTAATAAATGTTCTGTAAATCTGATCTTGCCTCCATCCCTGTTCCTGGACCCGGGCGTAACAGTAACTACATGTAACACATGTAACAATGACGCTGTAAAATAAAATGTTACCTAAAACATATACAAAATGCGTAAGTGTAAACATAGCTATTTATTTGAAATTAAGAAAGATAAAACTGAGAAGATCATATTGAACAGCACATCAACAGATAAAAATAAAATCAGGTCAATCAAGAACCTGAAAGCAAACATTTTAGAAGTCATATTTGTGGTGAGACATGAGACACATTTATTACAGAGTGTGCAGAGCAGTGGAATGTGGTTCGGCCTCTCTGTCATTACAGTGAGAAACGTCAAAAATAAATCCTGATGAAATCATCACAAAAGCAATTCCAGCAGCGAATCTTTGGATGATATGAGCCAGACCAGTTATATGAAATGGGTGTGATGTTTTAAGCTTCAGTGGCTGGGATGATAATTAATGGTAACAAAGGCAAATTGTTTTGTGCTAAAATAGTTTTTCCATACCAAGCTTTTGCTGATCACAAACAAACAAACAAAAAACATAAAAACAGATTTCCCGCTGTAAATACATTTTCTGGAGAGATCAGAAAACTCCGTGACAAGCACTTTCTCTCTGCCATTAATTATTTAAGACATTTTCATCTCCTCAGTCCTGTGGTATTTATGGGATGGTTACTCATTTCAGATGCCATATTGTTTTGTCTGTATTATTTGACATACAGCTTTGTCACCCAGTGAAATAGACAGCAATTGTCTAGTTAAAAAACTAAATGTAGTCATAGGACTTAAAGTATGTCTGTTATTTCTAAAAATCATTCCTCAATATGAAAGAATAGCAGAGTCAACACAGCTATAACACAGAGAAATGATATCATTGGCACCATTTTCAGAAAGATTTTGTCCAGGAGACGAAAGATAAAAACATTGACCGAACCCCGAGCCAATCAGGAATACATCCTGCTGTAACAAGCTCGAGCATTTAAAGAGACAGACAATAATGCTCTTACGAACGTTATTGTCCACTGGTGTGGACACTAATATAGATATTGTGTGGACGGGCCTTAACTCTATCATATAACACTTAAAATAAGCTTTGTCCATATTAATAAACCTTTCTTTTAGCATTTTTACAGCATTTATTAAAATGTTCATTATAAATACATTAGTTGCTCGTTCATGTGTGTTCATAATACTAACACTGCAGAGAAAATAATCAGATTTCTGTTGTTCTAGTTCAGCACATCTGATGTGTTGTGTCATCTTCAGCAGTGACGACATGCAACTCAAAGTGTTTCAATTTGGAATGTGATCGACAAAATTGATAAGACTGATACACACACACACACCTGCAGCTCATTACACACACACTATTTAAGCACACCACCCACACACACTCTACAGCTGTGGGTGTGAAGTCTTGATTTGCTATGGTGGTCATTTTCCGAGTGTTTCTATTGTGTTTGATCTTGGACCGTTGTTTGATTCTTTGCTGCCCGGTCGACCCTGAATGTGCCGGTTTATTGGACTGTGATTATAAGCTGCCTGTCTCAACCTTCTGCCTGATTATCAGACTGTGTATGTTTTGCCTTCTCTTACTGCCACTGCTGTGTACCGTTTGACTCAAAAATAAAGCTGCAGATGGATCCTCACTCCACTGACTCCTCTTACATGAGGAAATATCTCTGCAACTCTCAAATGAAGTCATGCTTTTCAATGTTGGCCATCTGTTGTTGTGGAATGGGAGAAAACAATTTTGCTCAGAACGAACTAATTCATTTTTAAGGCCTGATTTGACAACGTTATTGTTTGATTTATATAGTTAGAAAAAAAAACATCACTAGAAATGTTACAATTAACTAAATTAATTAGGAAATTCGCTGCAAAAAGACTGCAATAAGCGAGCGCAGTAGGTATACACTTATGTCTAGCGTGCGAGGATGTGTTTTTAGAAAAAGCAATGTAAAAGTAGCGCATTGGAATGGAAAAATGTGTTCTGTGTGAACGGCCCCAAGTGTGTCGAGTTCAGTCAAAATCAATTACAAATCTTTACCACGCTAAAGCAGACTCAACTTCTCTCTCTAGCACACATGTACATACAAAATCTGTCTTTTTTTATATGTATAGATATTTGTATCTTATTCACATATCTTTATTTTTTTTTTAAATTTCACTATCTGTGTACTTTTGTTTTCTGAGACTAAAAACTTGAAGAGTGGTTCAAATAAATATAATTTGAAACGAGTTAAGACAGAAAGTAGTTCTACACAGGGCCGTTGCTAGTTGTGTGGGGTGACATTTTTAGGGGCCCCGGGTTTAGAGGGTCCTCGTTCTGGAACGTGTTTTCCTGGGGCGCCCCCAGCAACAAAGTGCATTGGGCTCCGGATAGCCCAGCTGCAACCCAGGGGCCGGTCAAAAACTACTCAAAATAAAACCACAGATTTCTGTTCTGACAATATCAAGTCAAGCTTTATTGTGTTTGAACAGATGCAAACATCACTGGATGTTGGAGGCATTTTGACAATTTTGGGAGGAAATAGAGTAAATTTACATATAAAATAGCGACGTGTGTCTAGGAAATACATGAGACTGTACAGGAATATAAAATATACATAAAAACGAATAAATAAAGCAGGAAATGTTCACTGGAATTGTAAAATACTGCATTCACAAAATATAAAAATTGAGGCAGGTCCGGGCAGTGCAAAATATTGTGTAGATTATGACACTAGAAATGAGAAAATAGTGGCTTTGATTCGCAGTAAATTCACAAACTGATGAAAATGTGTGTAATCTGTTGCATAGTGTAGGTAGTTTTGGATAAAAGAATCAGCCAAATGAATAAAGAGGAAGATCAACATACAGTGTGTAAAATATTAAAATACAGTGACACTGCAATACAGTGCAGTCAGTGATGAGTTTGTGTTCGATGAGTCTGGAAAACCTCCTGGAGACAGGAGTGAAAAAACTGTTCTGATGATGATGATGATGATGAAGATGATGATGGTGATGATGAAGATGATGGTGATGATGAAGATGGTGATGATGATGATGATGATGAAGATGGTGATGATGATAATGTTGAAGATGATGGTGATAATGATGATGATGAAGAAGATGATGGTGATAATGATGGTGATGATGATGATGAAGAAGATGATGGTGATGATGATGGCTGCTGATGGTGCTGATGATGATGAAGAAGATGGATGGTGATGATAATGGTGATGATGATGATGATGGTGCTGATGGTGGTGGTGATGGTGATTGTGAGGATGATGATGGTGAAGATGGTGATGTTGATGGTGATTTGATGAAGATGGTGATGAAGATGATGTTGATGATGGTAATGATGAAGATGGTGATGATGATGATGGTGATGTTGATGATGGTAATGATGATGAAGATGGTGATGATGATGGTGATGATGGTGATGATGATGATGATGATGTTGATGATGGTAATGATGATGAAGATGGTGGTGATGATGATGGTGATGATGATGATGATGATGAAGATGATGATGGTGATGGTGGTGAGGATGATGATGATGGTGAGGATGATGATGATCAGGTCTTCAGCAGATGATGATGATGAAGATCAGGTCTTCTTCAGATGGTGATGGTGGTGATGAGATGGTGATGATGATGATGATGAGGGTGATGATGATGGTGATGATGATGATGATCAGGTCTTCAGCATATGATGGGTGGGATGCATGGTGATGATGATGATGGTGATGATGTGATGATCAGTTCTTCAGCAGATGATTGATGATGATGATTCAGTTACTTCATCAGATGGGGGGGCTGATGATGGTGTTGTGTGTTGGATTGTGAAGGTCCATTCTCCTCCAGGACAATAACTGTAACAGTAAAGTTGTAGAAAGGGAAGATGGTTCTCATGGTGTCGTCACATGTGGAGTAACCACTGAGAGAACTCGTACATGAAGTCAAATCATCTCTACAGCAGCATTGTGAAAATCCTCTCGTCTCCTGGAGTCTCCTCCTCACTTTTGACATCAGAATCAGAACACATGTCCGTCTGGATCACATCAGACTAGAAATCACAAAATAAATCAGATTCAATCATCGTTTTGAATGTATACATTTATTATATTCTTGATCAATAACTATTCTGTTAATTAAACAGTCTGTAAATGTTTCATGACTGCAGAAAGTCAGATGAATTGGTCTAAATGTGTTATAACAGAACTTTTAAGAAACAGTAAATCTAACAGTTGAAACTAAAATGAAGGATTAAAGTTCAGTAATGATCAAACACTCACAGTTTGGCTTCAGTCTCTCCATACTGTTACATCTCTCACGTCTCTGTCCTCTTTTCTCTTGTGTGCATCCTCTGGTTTGTGTCTCCATTTTTCTCTCTGTCTTGTGATTTCTGAGGCAGTTTTCTGTGATTTTCTTTCTCCGCTCCATCTGAATCTGTTCAGTGGTAGTCCACACACAGTTCAGTTGAAGTCAAAGTCACAGTCATTTCAGATTCAGTGAAGTCAAAATCCTGATCAAGCATCTGTGTAATTATTAGTTGTTAAAACGTGTGAGTCTGAATGTTTGTATCTTGACTGATATTCGTCTCTTATATCACTGCATCTGCTCGTCTGACAAGCTTCTCAGAATTCTGTTTGTGTTCTCCTGTTTTTCTCCCCAGTTTAAACATAAAACCAGGAATATAGAGACAAACGATGATTGCGATCGATTACAATATTACAGCTATTAAAACATTTCTGATGAAACTGCAGATAATCCAGTCATTGTTTGCTGATGAAGCTCTTCAGTAAATCAAGCTCTAATGAAATGATGTAGTTACGAACAGAAGAGAGATGCGGGAAAATCCCTTCTGGAGAACCTGAACAATGAAGAGGTCATGGAGAAATAAAGTTCCTCAGTGAGAGTCCTGCTGTCTGTCGAGCAGCTGCTGAGAGTCTACAAACACACTCTCTGTGTCACTCCTGCCTTTTATAGTTCCCAGAAGACAAACTAAACCAGTTTTGGTTTTTCTTCCCTTCCTTAACTGGTTTGGCTGGTTCAGATCAGGCATGACAAGTGATCACAACACATTATCTCAACAGGTGTCATGTGACCCCAAGAATGAAGAAAACTGCTTTTTATTCCAGACCTGCAGAATCTCATGGAAACTTGTTTTTGTTAAGTGTAAATACCAAAGTCACCCGTGACATGACTCTCAGATATAACCTATAAAGTCATGTCATTAGAGAAGAATTTAAGTTAATTCTTATTAGATATTATTGAGAATCTGTACATCTTTCAGCAGAACTCATCTAATGCTGAACTAATGACTGAAGTATATTTTGTACGGTCAGGTAAACAGTTAAATGTCAGTGTGTCATTACTTCAGTCTGAACTCTCTATATAAATGTGTCCAGTGTTCAGGATCTTCTGTGTCTGGTTTAACGCTCCTGACTGAAGACTGTTGGGTCTGTTGGAGCACAGAGGATTCTGATGAGTCTCTCAGCATTACATGCTCTTCATCTCTTCTGACCGCTGACAAACTCAATAGAATTGTGCTGAACTTCATAGAGAGAAAATATTGAGGAAATATTGTTCAAACATGCATCGAGGAGAACATGTTCATGTGTTTTTTTTCCACCTCTTATCTCCACACTCCTGCCTTCAAATTCACTGTACTTTTCCATTCTTATTCCAGTTGATTTTAGTGTTTATATCCCATAAATGTATTGCATTTTATTGGTGTTTGAACAGTTACCAGACAGTTACTCACTGTGCCTTAGATTCACCCATCCCTATCTGAATAACACCTACAGGATTCATCTACAAACACCCATTACTGTCATTATCTGAACATCTCATGCTTCAGAGAAGTCCTTTGACCTCAAGTCAAGTTTGAGCTTTTATTGTCAATTGTACAGTGGAACGAAATGTCGTTGTCTCACAGGGGGACCCCACAGTGCTAACACATTATACAGGCATACAACAAAAACCATACATTGAACTGTCCTACTAGTTAAGGCAAGTTTATTAATATCACATTTGACACACAATGGTAGTTCACAGTGCTTTACATGAAAACACATACATAAGAATGAAAAGATGCAAAATGCATTAAACAGTATGAGAAAATACAGTGCAATCAGTTTTATAAAAATAGGAAAATAGCAAATAAAAGTAGAGAATAAAAGTGTATATAAAATGTATTAAACATTGTTTAGAATGAAAACGCAAGGCTACATGAATAAAATAAAAGTGCAGTCGTTCAGATGTTTGAGAACAGTGTTCATAGTAAACAGAAGTGATTTGACTCCTGATTTGAATGTGAATCTGTGGAGAAACAGCTGAAAAGACTCTCTTGCTGTTTCTGATCACCTGATCATCTCAGTGATCGGTTTATTCAGTCGAGTAAATCCTAAAGTACTGAGTAACATTATCAGTTTATTATGTTTATTAGGCCCTGATGTCACATTTCCTCTTGTATCGGCCTCATGACTTGAAGGGATGGATCACCCAAATGAAGATATCTCCTCTTCATGTTGAATTGGTGGGAAACCTGCTTTATGTAACTGAATCGTCAGATAGTCGTGCTGTTCAGATTTTTTGGGCCGCGGCCAACTGGAGAAGGGACTAACAATCACATTGATTTGATTCACTCTTTGAGGAAACAAAATACCATTTTTTTTTCTGACATTCCAGACATTCTTGCAACTTAGAAGTGTGCTCAAAGAATTTTTGTTTCCTTCAGTCTGCCCATTCCCCTTGTGTTGAGATTCAAACACTGGTGTGTCCACTGTTTACTTCATCAGTTTTGCTCCAGATGACTCTGTTCTGTTCAGTGTTTTCATATCCATACGTTCATTGATGAATATATCAGCATCTCTCTGGGTTTGAGGTGCATCAGGTGAACAATCAAGTCTGTCTGAGATATATTTACATGAAATTACAGAATTTTCGTGGATTTGATGTTTTGTGGACAAAAGCATCTAAAACATCTTCATCATTTATGCCACAAAAGTCTATAAAGTCCATCACAGAATGTTCCATGAACGAGAACGGAGCTGCACAGACGTTTTCAATCATAATTCCTGATGAAAGAGTCAATGAGAAACAGGGAGGATGAAGCTCAGAGACTTTTTTCATATTTAAAAACCCCAGTGTAGATGTGAAATCTGAGGATTGTTCAGATAATCCTAAACCTGGTGACTCCAGTGAGAGAGTAAAGACTCGGAGAGTTTAATTTTAACTTTAATAATGTTGGGCACAAACATACAAATCACGTGCGTTTTTTTTGCAATAAAAATACAAAAAGGGGTCGTGTTGGTGTGGTGTGTGTGTGTGGTGTGTGTGTTGTTGGTGTGTGTTCTCCATGAACGCACACAATGGCCTTAAAAAGGGAAGGTTGTATCAGGATCAGTAAGATGGAGGATTTCTAGGACACTAGTGGTTAAAAACGAAAGTGCATTTAAAGGGATGGACTTTCCTACGACCCTGCATGGTCAATATAAAGTCTGTTGTTTGTTATGCTATTCAATATACATGTATATTATTTTTGCTGTAGTTTTATATATTTAAATATTTATTATATTGTTTTCATATAATCTCTGAATGTACAGCCTGTAAGCATTTGTCAGCATGTTTATTGTAAGAGTTTATTAGTTATTAAAGCTTCAGCGATGAAGATGATCAACCTTCACTCGTCTTCAGCCATTGAAAGAGAAAAGAAACACACAAACAAGCAGTTTAAGTTTCATGATTCTATTTATTTATTTTCTGAACATTTCAATTAGGTTTATTTTCTTTTCTTTTTTTTTAGTGAAACTGATTTCATTAAAAAAAACTAAATCTAGTTCATATTTTATTTACGATTAGATCGTCATGTCCAGTAGAATATATTAACACACTTCATTCAATGACTGAACACGATGGAGAATTTTCTGGAGAAACCACAGCTTTCTAAAGAGAAAACAGACACACACAAACTCCATATGAATCAGTGTAACGCTGGGGTTTGACAGGAGACGAAGGCAGAGGTCAAACTCAAAGTGACAGTGTGCACAAGCACAGACAATAACCGACAAGGGAGAAACAGAACGGGGATAAAAACACAGATGAAACTAATCAAGACACAAAGTTAAACTAATCAGGGACTAATGATGACAGCTGCAGACATGAGAAATTAAACATGACTAGACAGAACTAAATACACATGTGACGATCAGATTTCTGTTTCAGTGTCACAGTTTGAACTTCATTATCTGATCAGTGAGAGTTTCTCCTCATCTTTGATTGTCTCTGAATCATCAGACTGAATCTCTCGATCATGACAAACTATGAAATTACAAAAAGGCATTAGTTCAAGCCCTCATTCAGTTGACCCTTCGCTGGCAGTTTGATTGACAGGCGATCTGACCAATCATAACCCCAAATCAAAACTAAATGTGTTTCTTTAAACAAATATATATATATATATACAAATAAAATAAATAAATGTTGTTTCTGACATGATGATGCTCATTCATCTTCATCAGATTTCTCTTCACTGTCTCAAACTAAACCTCAAGTGAAAATGCCTATGACAGTTTATTTACACAATGACTTAAATTCACTTATTTAATGCACGTTATATTCTTGACGCTCAGTTCATTTAATGGTATTTTATCAACCACCCCTCAAATAATAATGGTGATTGTGAGTTTTGATTGTGAGTATTGTGTGTAATGTCAGAAGTTTTCCTGCAGAATTCATTGATTCTGTTGAAGGATCGGGTGTTGAATCGGATGATTTCAGATCCCCAAAAAAACTGTGGATTTTGTGCGTGACAGAGAAAAGAAACTCCTGAGACTTTGTCCTGAACAGATGAAAGTCCAGCTGTAGATGAGATCGTGACCAGACAAGTTTCCTCACAGCAGGATTATGGTGTGATGTTGACGGATGAAGATAAGATGAATGTGAAACTACTGTAAAATACTGTGTGATTATAGAGATATGAAACATCATCAACAGATGAAAACAGAGTGTCTGTCAAGAACTAAGAACATCAATCATTCACCATTTACTGTTTATTCTTTCTTATCAAGAGTAACTGATTTAGAATACACTAATGAATTACTGTAAAAATTACAGCATTATTTTACAGCCGCTGGCTGTTTTTTAATAATACAGCATATTGCTGTAAACTGCAATGCATTCTGGGTTCACTGGTTTGACTGAAATTTACAGAATATTGCTATTAATTGACCCTTCGTAATATAAAAAAATACAGTTTATTTACTGTAATCAGAGAATACAGGGAAATTCTGTCAATTAAATTACAGGTAAAGTAACACTACTGTAAAATTTTTTACAGTAACTGGCTGGCAACCCTCAAACCCTACTGCCAGTATTATACTGTAACATTTACAGTAATTTTTTAACAGTGTAGGATGAAAGATTAGTCATAAATACATACAAATCAATGGTATAAAATGGAGGAATACAAAATTATACAGAGAAATGGGCGTCTTATTTTACAAATGGAAGTGAGTTATTCTCGATTGTTTGGGTGGGAGTGAGCGGATTCATATTCAGATTCATTTGCTGCTGTAGTAAATAATGAAATAAGTTTAAAGTGCAGTAAAATCCTCAAACTATTTGTACTACAATTATTACCATACATTAAAATGAAATAGTGTTACGATTGCAGCATAATTGGCTGTTTTTGTACAGCTAAAATCCAGACACATTCAATCTTAGGAATACGGTGGAGAGAGTCTCTGAAATACATCCCAATATACAGGAAAAACTCCGGGAAAGAAGCTGTTGATGAGAGTGCTTGAGTTCGGATGATTCTCTAATCGTTTTAAAGGCAGGAGAACAGACGGAAGTTTTGATGATGATGAAGATGAGGATGAGGATGATGCCGGCTGGCTGGATGTCACTGATGAAGGTCATTATGTGAGAATCTGAATGAATTGTTTTTACAGGATCGTCTGGATCATGAGAGGACTAGAAATCACAAATATATTGAATTTATGGGATGTTGTTGCCAATCAGAAAACGCATCTTTGAAGAGCTTCAATAATCTTTAGTGCAGAAAGTTCAGTAATGATCAAACACTCACAGTTTGGCTTTATTCCTCCACACTCCTACATCTCTCATGTCCTCTGTCCTCTTTTCTCTTGTGATCCTCTGGTTTGTGTCTCCATTTTTCTCTCTGTCTCCATTTTTCTCTCTGTCTTCTTGTTTTCTGCTGCTCTGTGATTTCTGAGATTTTCTGCATGTGTGATTTTCTTTCTTCACTCCATCTGGATCTGTTTATTTAAAGCGATATAACATCATATCACGAGAGCTCAGTGTTATTACAACATACTCAGAGTTGTGGAGTAACAAGATACATGTAATGGATCATGTTTGATGATCAAACTGCTTGCAATTCTGACTTTATATCTCAATATTGTGACTTTATATCTCATAATTTTGACTTTATATCACGCAATTCTGAGAAAAGTCAGAATTGTGAGATAAAAAACTCTCAATTACGTTTTTTTGGTGTGTTTCACACTTATTAGTATTCCAAAGTATTCTAAAGTATTTAGATTAAGTTACAGAACTTGTGTAATCTAATGAAATACACTTCACACAGAAAAATGAACATACATTATCAAATGATTATTTTGCCAAAAGACCTATAATTGATATAAATACAATATAAAAAAATTACATCATATAATTTTTTTGTGCAAAATATAAGTACTAAAAACACAGTTAAAGCTTCCAAAAGATCTTCATTTTATTATATATTAAATATTAAAGTATATTATTATATTAAACTTATTTTCCTGATACGTGTGTTATTACAAACATTAAATGAGTTTAAAGCTGACTTACATGATCCAGAGACGTGAACAACCGTCTTCTGTAGAATCACTTTGACTTCTGGTCAAGGATCAAGAGTCGGTGTTTAAACATTAACTGAACCAACTTCATCACGTCAGGCTGTGAATGAATCACAGAGTTATGAACTTGATATGCTCATGTTATTATGACAGTGCAGGCTGACGATTTAACACAGAAACAAAAGTTTAAAGAGTTAATAGAGGTTAAGTATTATTTTTATATGTGTAACAGAGAGAAGGTCACATGAAAAGATGAAGGTGATGAGCTGAAAGACTGGAAGTGTGAAGTAAGGCTGTGTTCACACTGTGATTTAAACTCTCTGGTGCTGTTCTTCTGAACCCTGGTGCACAACAAACAAGCAGACTGAATGATTTATGAACAAAACACAGACCAAAAAACAAACTGTTCAATACTGAGCTCTTGTTGTTCTGAACAACTTCGGTTCGTCTGTTAAAGTCACTGATGAGCATCAGGTCACAAATGAGTCTTTATCTACAGCTGGAGTTTATTACAGTCTAATCTGCAGGTTTATGATCATGTTTCCATTCCATCACTGTTTCTCCTCAAAGCTGAACTTTGACTGACAGTCTTTTCATTTTCATCTGTCAGTGAAGAAAGACAGGCTTGTGTTTTCAGTGTTTTCCCATCGCTCATCGTGTTGCCGGGAGCTTTTTGTCTACTAAAGTTTGTGGGAAAGATAATTTTTACAGTGTTTCATCAGCAGATCAACCCTGAAGAGATGTGACTGTCCCTCACCGCCGCGCTTTGAGAGTAAATCTGTAGTCCTGAGAGCTGCTTTAAAGTAGAGTGTGATGATAAAGGAATGAACTCTGACCCTGTCACATGTATGGATGGAGAAATGAAACCTTTCAAGCTTTTCTCTGCTTGTTTTGGTAAAAGATTCAAGGAATCAGGAGTGTTGAGAACAGTGCCATCATGTGGCGACAGTCGAAGGTGATTGTGTCGTCAGCTAGTGTTCTGATCAGAAGTCCTCATTGAATAAACGATCATGACAGACAAAGATAAAATTATTCTATGACATGTCCAGACATATGTGTAACGAATCCTACTAATGACAAAGATTAACCCATGAACCAATGAAAACACGACATGAAACAGGGGAATCACATGTCAACTGGAGCACATGGATAAACAAACAAGACACATGACATATGAAACGTGAACAAGAACAATGAACACACATGAAAACAAAACAAAAACTAGACATTACAATATGAATATTTACATATTTAATTACCCATATTTTAATTGAATATATGTACTAATAGCAACGCTTTAAATGCATATTTAATGATTTCTCTCAATTATCTGACAGGTTTTAATGAAAGAAGATGAAATGTGCAGCTGTATTTCTGCTCCATGAGCGCCACCTGTCTGTCAGTAATAACACTGTTCATGTCCATTACAGTGATATTAGTGAAATCTGGATCAAATCAGTCATTAGTGTGTGAATGTGAGATGTTCTCCTGCTGGAACTGTGATTATTAGAGCACAACTGAATCACACTAAAATATGAACAATAAACCACATATACACTCATTCAGTGAGTCAACATGAGTGTCTGCTGATGAGATGAGAGAAACCACAGATACTGAAGAGAAAACACACTCCCACACAACCACAATATCACATCAGACTTCTGTTTCAGTTACAGTTTGCACTTCATCATCTGATCGTGTTTCTCCTCATCATCAGACTGAATCTCTGGATCAGAAAGTGTGAATCACACTCAGGCGTTCGTTCAAACCCTCCTTCAATCAAAGACAGAATTAGTGGTGAAATATAAGCAGTGTTTGGTGTTGAAACATCAGTTTGTTTCCACTGTTACTGTAAAGCTGATTCGTCTCAGGATCAGTTTCTCCTGGATCTTTAGTTTGTGTCTCCCTCTCTCTGACACTCTTCTTTCCCACCAATGTGTCCTTGATCCATGTTTCCTTCTCAAGCATCCCCATTTACCAGAAGATTACTGGAAAAACTGCTGTACTCTCAAAAAAAATGATTTTCATTTAAACAACTTATTTTGATTCAACACCATTGCATCAGGTTTCTGGTTCAAACGTGATCGCTTCATGTTAAATTGACTGGAAACGATTAATTTTTCACTTAACTTGATGTTTTCAAATTAAAATAACATGTTTCGATCAAGTAAACCCAACCAGGACTCAATCAAACAGGACTTTCCCTTCCCATCATGAACTGGGAGAGGAAATGTTGAAATAAAATGTCATTTCAAGCAGTTTTTAATCAAGAGTAATGTTTACTGTTCGATTATGTTGATATTTCAAAGTTTCTGATATGTTACTAGTTTTGTGGTGAAGTAGAGCTTGTGGTTGAGTGGAGGACCTGCTGAAACCATTTAAAGCACATTAATAATAAAGTTGTTACAAAAGCGTTATTTAATTTGTCTGACTTCTAGATGATTCAGTTCATGAGTGAAAGTTTCTATAGCTGAGTCAAACCTAAAGCAACATGTTTAGTGCAGTATTGATCACAGCACTGAAGAGAAGGAAATACCCACTGCAGATCTGACATCTGCTGCAGAAGGTGATGATCTGCAACCAAGATATCCACCAGTTTAAAGAGGATCATGTGCTGAACTGCTGCTTTCTTTGAGTCACAGGAGTTTAAATGTGTGGTTTCGGGTCTAAATCTACACCATTAACAAATGATGAAGAGGAAAACAAACGGCAAATGCTTTAACTTGATGTGTATGAGTGTGAAATCAGTCATAACGTTGTTTTCAGTCAAACGGTTTCTTATTTAAATGAGTTTAAGATGAACATCTACAGAACTCCAAACCGACACACTTGAAACACAAGATTATCATGAGAACATTTGGTTTAGTCACTGAAACACTTTGATCACAAACATAAATCACTTATAATGTAGAAATAATTCATTACATTTGGTTTTCTGTATCAGAATTTGTAAACTCTATCAATAGAATCTGTTTCTATAGAAATCTATAGATGTACCAAATGATTCACTGATTCACCATTAAAATCAACTGGATTAAATAATAGTCAAATGTATTAAATCTGTCCTGACAGACGAGCCGCAGCTGTTCTCAAATCTACTGACTTTTATCTTTATGACACTAATACGGTACAGACTGATTCTGTACAGCAGATCTAAAAGTGTATTACATGTTTAGTCAATCCACCTTATTTTTCAATGTGTTTTCTGTGAATGTGCGAAACTTTCGATATATTAGCCGCTAGTCAGGGCCGGTTCTAGACATTTGGAGGCCCTATAGGCAAAATTTATTTCGGACGCCCCCTTCCTAACAAAACACTGGAAACAAATATTATTTCTTACCTTTATAACATCTGTTATATATATATATATATATATATATTTTTATATGTCTATATTAACTAAGGTAATCTCTTATTTGTATGTTGGGGATGCTATCATGTGTGTTTGTTTGTTTGATTGTTTGATTAGTTTTTTGTAGTAATTTGTTCAGTAAGGGTTCGTACAGTATTCTAACACTCTCTACAGAGCTACAGTAAAATTCAGCAAATGAACATCATTCCTTAATCATTTTCTGGACGGGATTTTCTCCCTCCTATAGATTTATTGCTGTGGCATAAATACCTCAAATATGCGCTTTACACTCTTAAAAATAAAGATTCTAAAAAGGGAGTTTTTACAGTGATGCCATAAAAGAACCATTTTTGGTTCTCCGTAGAACCTTTCAGTGAACAGTTCTTAATGGAACCCATTTTTGTTCTTACTGTGAAGAACATTCTAAAAGAATCTAAATAAACTTTTCCACAGTGAAGAACCTGTTATGGAAAGATTCCATGGATTTTAAAGGTTCTTCATGTAACCACAGATTCCAATAAAGATCATTTATTCTTAAGAGTGTTTAAGTCTACACGAATCAACTGCTGGTGAAAGAGACAGAAACGAACCTCTACTCAGAAATAGGCCTACTTAAGTACTTCATAAAATTGCACGCTTATTTTTTCATTAAATATAACAACAATATTTATGTTTTGAAAACTGAAAATAAGTGTTATGTTAGAGCAGTAATGCAGAATTTAAAAGATTCAGAGGTACTTTTTTCCAATATTCCAGCTCTTTGACTTTGAATACGAACTTTTCTTTCACTTCAGTATCTAGTCAGCTCCTGTCAGTCACTTTCTGTACAAATTGAGTGTCTGACAGTCTGGCTCGCGCTCTTTTAAACTCATAATCCGGCAAATGATTTATCCAGAAATGACGGCGATGGACAGAACACGTTTATTTTTAGAAAACATCACAATCAGTCCAAACCAGATGATGACAACTCACACACCTTCATCACGAGCTGCACTTCTTCACGTGCCTGTTTTCGCTGCACTCCGCGAAGAATGTTCGTTTTTGCACATTCATAATTCAGTTCAGAAGTCAGTCCGCTGCAGAAAAATTGCCTTTTTCATTTCTTTTTTATTCAGAAGGTGGGACACACTTTGATACGGTGACATAGTTGATTTCTTTACATCTATATCCAATAGAAAAAGAGCCTATATTTTGCTCCCCCATGTTACGGTAATGGAGCCCCCCCCCCCCCCCATCACAGAGGCCCTAAACCACTGCCGGCCCTGCCTCTAGCTGACCCAAAGAAATCAGAAATCAGAAAGAGCTTTATTGCCAGGTATGTTTTCACATACTAGGAATTTGTTCCTAGTTCCAGAGTGCTGTAAACTGTAAATAATGTGGTCAGCATGAGCGTTTAGTGTCAGTGCTCTGAGAAACAATTCAAATGCTGTTTGTCGCCTTCGCCAACTACTTCTCTGCCACGTGTGATACGATTTTAGTCATTTTCGTGGATCTGTGTGAACGGGGATTGTAAGGCTGGAGTCGAATTGTCTGGACTGAAGGACAACTTTTGTTGACAAATCAACATTTGAATGTTCTTCTGCATAAGTAACAGAACTATCCGAGACGCCCCATGCCGAGCAGTTCACACCTCACCAATACACTCTCCCGACTAACCTCTGAGTTTTACGTGAAGGAGAAGGATGGGAAACAATCCAAATCTGAATGTGTACAACAAATGAATATACATGTTTGGTATCATTTGAAATGTCTCAGTGCGCCTGGTAAAATGGTCTCATTCTCCTAGACATAGTACGAACTTCCAAGAAGTTCTAGAAAGCAAGCAATATTGCGCGCCACTAAAAGGTGTGCCGGCCCCCAGAACCTCCATTCAAACTACCTCCTGTATGTAAATGAGTGCCCCCTTCTACAGGTACCAATAACCCATTCAACCTGATTGCCCATTTGTGACCCCCTGAACCGGAGACCAGACCTAATTACAATTGCAGACACCACCATTTGGTCTTATTGAATTATCTGGGTATTTAGAGAGAACTGGCACAAGGTTCTGGGAGTCTGTAGGCAGATCTCCCACACAATCACTGTGTGTAGTCCATTTCACTGCCAGGTAAATGCTTCTATGTTCTTTTATTATTGATTGGATGTATGTTTTATTCTTTGAATTGGATTTGAATTATTGTTCTAATACCTGGTTAATAAATTGTTACGTTTGAATCTATTCTGATTGACTCTGAAATCATTAAACTCTAGTAGGTGACGTTAACTCCACAAGTCTACGCTCAGGTTAGTAACGGACCAAAACTTGGAGCTCCGACCAACACATTGGCATTAGTCACGTGTACTTAGGCTGAAGAGACTAATATGGGTTTTTTCCGTTCAGAACAACAGAAGGGTTGTCAGACCAATCTGAATTCGGGTCAGCCTCAACTTCTGGTTATTGTAATATTATTCTAACTAAGTGTACGTGGGAAACTACGGCATGATTATGTGAAGTTATCATCAGACAGAGTTAGATTGGTCAACTTTGTTCTAAGATAAAGGTCATGACCTCTGGCTAGATATAGTGTTACTCTAATTAAGTGTTTACAGACCTATGGGGACTGAATCACATATTTTTAGAAATATGCAAGCATGGTGCGGCGTCTAAAAGTATCAGTCAATTTGCCTCTGTCTAGATGACCAAGACTGACGAGTTTGTGATTAGAGATTGTATTCCGATCGGTACGAGACTCAAAGGGTTATAGGAATCCGAACGAATGAGTATAAAGGGTTAAAAGGAATAATCAAACATTTATTCAAATTTATAGCTAATCAAATATGATTTAAACCTTTTTCATAATTGGAGTCAGATGAAAATATCGAGGTAATGTATATTAAGAAATATAGTTAATTCAGTTGATATCGTGTTGTATAAAGGAAGACAGCAACACGCAGATACCTTCACCCGCCACATTGGAAACCGTCATTGGACCAGTGGGCGGGCCTTACAGGGATCATTTTGATAACGTTGTCATCTGTACAAAGTACCCGCAGACAATCATACTGTACCCTGGAGAGAAATTCAGACATCAGAATGTGATCATGAACAAACGCAGACGTGTATTCACATGTTCTGAATGAGGAAAGTGTCTGTGAGACTTTCAAATGTGCACATAAATATGAATAATCGACGTAATTATTAGTGACTGAGAGCCGTCTGTCAATCACACAGTAACAGATGCTATAAAACTGTCCAATTCAGAAATATCAAATACATTCATACACATTCTTTGCCAGAAAAAGTGGAAGAACTGTAAAAAGTCGATCCAGCCTTGATGACACTCTCCGACCCTGTTCATCCTCCTCTTCCTCTGATATTGTTGATGTGATCGTTCTGAACTCATATTTCATACAGTTGGTTTGATCATTAGAATCAAGTGTGATCAAGTTTGATGTGTTGTGTGTGATGGATGATATTTCACTCCACAGCTTGTGTTTTCTGTTCTACAACACGAGAGCTTCAGTGTGTTCATGACTTTCAGAAAGAGTGTGTGTCTGTGTCGGGTGTGAGAATGAAGTGTTTTCTCTACAGAGGCAGTGAAGCTTGAGCTGAGTATCAGATTTAATATGAAAAAACACAACACTGTTACATCTATGATTTATGCATTATTTCACTTAAAACTGATATAAATAGAATTTTAGATTTAGTTTAAAAAAACAATAGGAAAAAATATCATTTACACAAATAAAGCATTTGTTCTCTGAGGAAAATTTAAGATCATCTTATTTCATCATGATCTGAAAAAAGTGTTGACAGAACGGCACATTCTGTGTCCAGAAATAAAACATTATTTAAAAAAAAACATAAGTTTTTAATAGGAAAACTGCATTAAGTGAGACTCGTTGTAATACATTAATGATCGGCCAGATGAAAAGAACACTTTTATAATGTACTTAAATTATATTTCAAAAAGATATTGAACACAGAATAAAAGTGATTCTGTAACTGTAAATTCTGACTGAACATCATGTTGTTTCTGATCGTCCACATTGAGTTCATAAGGAGAGATTTATTTTATTTAATATGATAGAAACATCTATCAGATCTTTATATGTGTTTTATTACTTAAATGTGTTGTAATGGGTTTTTTTTGGATAGTGGCACAACCTCAGACAACAGGGGAAAGTCCCAACGGTCATTTCTTCTCTTCAGTAACCAGCACATCTCATGTTTCTGCTCATTCTTTTCTCAGTTTGAACACATCTGTGAAGATGAGGAGGTTCAAGCGAGTGATTCTGTATGTTCCTCAGATGGGGTTGGATGAGAACACTGATCCCCACAAACCTCATCAACTTCTAAATTAGAACCATTCAAATAGAGAATAAGATTAATTGACTCAACGAGGGACAAATAACAAATAGTTTCACAATAACGGATCGTGTCCTCATGCAGAGCCCTGATGAAACACAGCTGGAGTTCAGTGTCAATCCAGCTCTCCTCCAACAGACGGCCATTCTGCCACAAACCCAACAGGAGATCCTGAACCGCGATCATGTTCAGAACTAACGTCTGATGCGGGATCGGTCTATTGTTTGAAGGGAATCCTTGTAGACAACGTGTAATGTGACAGTCTTCACAGACGGGAGAAACATCCCAGACTAACCACAACAACACTAGACGAGGAACAGAAAGAACTCAGGGCTTCAATACAAGGGAAACCTGTGAGCAAATGAGACTAATTAATCCCACACAGCTGATGATGATTTAACGAGTGGCGGGAAAAAGCAAACAAAGAGCACATGTGAAACAGTCCAAGAGAAACACGTAACAAATGAGAATCACAACTTACTCTCACAAGCTCAGGAAAAGCAACCGAGAAAAACATTTGTCCTCTGACTCAATCTGTGCTGTGCTAGAAAAATAAAGCTGACTTCCCAAAGCAGATTTACAGTAATAAAATAATGACTTAGTGACGTAAACAATATTTCATCTGTACAGCAGATCTGAAGACAGTGTCACTGACCAGCTGAAGTCAGTTCAGTGTGATTCACAGTTCCAGAGAATCAGATGGAATAAAGTGTGTGTGATCGAACCCAGAGAACTCATGATGATGATGAAGATGATGATGGACGTCAGTGATGTTGTGTGTTCTTGAGATGATGATGATGATGGACGTCAGTGATGTTGTGTGTTCTTGAGATCATGATGAAGATGATGATGATGGACGTCAGTGATGTTGTGTTCTTGAGATGATGATGATGATGATGATGGATGTCAGTGATGTTGTGTGTTCTTGAGATGATGAAGATGATGATGATGGACGTCAGTGATGTTGTGTTCTTGAGATCATGATGAAGATGATGATGATGGACGTCAGTGTTGTGTGTTCTTGAGATGATGATGATGATGATGATGATGGACGTCAGTGATGTTGTGTTCTTGAGATCATGATGAAGGTTTTGATGAGAGAATCTCCTCAGTTTTGACATCAGAATCAATCTTTACAGGATCTTCTGGATCATGAGAGACTAGAAATCACAAATATAATATATCAGATGATCTTCATTGTTTTGGGTGTTTTTATGTTCTCAATCTAGAACACATTCTGTCATTTAAACACAATCACATCTGTGAACTTTCAGTAAGTTATAGATTCAGACTGCAGAAAGACGGATGAATCTGAGCTTCATGACATTATAGTGAAGATAATAACAGTAAATCTATAGTTTCATAGTAATCAAACACTCACAGTTCGGCTTCAGTCCCTCCACACTGCTACGTTTCTGAAGTCTCTCTTCTCTTTTCTCTTGTGATTCTCTGGTTTGTGTCTCCATTTTTCTCTCTTTCTCCATTTTTCTCTCTTTCTCCATTTTTCTCTCTTTCTCCATTTTTCTCTGCGTCTTCTTGTGATTTCTGAGGCTCCTTCAGTTTTCTGTGATTTTCTAACTAAAGTCTGTGTGATTGAACAGATTCAGATGAAGTCAGATTAATGTATCAGAACATGAAGATGTTCAGCTGAAAAAATGAATTTGCCAATTTGCTTCTTCATAAATCACTCTAATCAAGATACTCAATGAAAATATACAGTGAAACAAATACAAAATTATGTCAAGACGCCTGTTTTGGCGAGTATCAGTTCAACACGGTCAGTTTGGGAGCGTTAAATAGTTGATAAAGAGGGACAGCAGTCCAATATTCCTGCTGCTGTCGGTCATGTTCATCAAACAACAGAAGATCAATCTCTTTCTGCTCTTCCGAATACGAAGTCAGAATTATGAGATATAAATTCACAATTGAAAGAAAAAAGTCAGTATTGCAAGTTTAAATCTCCCAATTCTGACTTTATAACTTGCAATTGTGAGTTTAAATCTCGCAATTGTGAGAAAAAGAAGTCAGAATTGTGAAACACAAACTCACAATTGTGAGGGAAAAAACAAATAGTGAGAAAAAGTCACAGTGACGAGTGAATTATAAAATGACTCTCAAAACATGAAAACAGTGGAAAACATGAAACTGAACTCGTCTTTTTCAGACGGTCAGAGTCAGAGAATCACCAATCGCTGTTTAAATGACATTAAAACTCAAAGTAATCACTTTGGTAATCTAAAACACTTTTCAGATGGAACTGGAATCTGATTACCACCCATTTAAAATCAAACACAGTCACTCACATTCTGTATTTTAAATACGAAACTAAGTTACTTGTATTTCGTTACTCCTGGACCCTGTGTAGGGACCACCGTCAGCCCAATGGTGGAATCCGACGGCCTGGGCGAAGGTGTAATGCGTGTGTGTCTTTTCAGCGCCCACGTGAAGTTCACATAATTTAGTTAAAATTTTCCTTTAGCTGCTCGCTTAATCTGACTCCAATTGTAAACGATCTCTAATTGGTAATGTTTCTGATGTAAGATTAATAGCTGATCGTGCGATTAAATATGAATTAATTTAGATCTTTGATTCTTTAATTTCTCTTAATTTCAACTTATCCTTTCATCAGGGTGCCTCGCCGCACAAAAAAAAAGAACTCTAGACACGCACTATGTTCTTACGATCGCAACCTCATTCGTTTAGAAATAGTCAGAGGATTATAGCATTTACTAATAGCGCAAATTGTGGAATCGCACCTGCTTATTCTCACAAAGCACCGTTTGTTTAGCCACGATACTATAACATGCTAAGTCATGGTAGACAGAAATCCAAAATCTTAATAACCGCGCCGCATGCTTCGTTTATTAAGATTTCAGTATGATCATACCCTAATCCAGTATTGCGGAAGCGAGAAAAACCACGTGATCTACTGGTGAAAATGATTTCATAAGAATTCAAAATAAACTAAGATTAACATTTATTATTTTTCAGGTAAAAATGTATCAATGCCAATTACATAATTACACAATTATAAACCAATTCAAATATAATAAATACATAACATCAGTCACTCAAGATTTGTCTAAGAGTATTTAAAAGTTATGCAAAAGTTATGCTCTTCTGGCTGGTCTGCCGTCAAGTGCAATCAAACCTCTTCAAATGATCCAGAACGCTGCTGCTCGTCTTGTCTTCAACGAGCCTAAGAGAGTCCACGTCACGCCCCTCTTCATCTCTCTGCACTGGCTACCCCTCGCTGCTCGCATCAAGTTCAAAGCGCTGATGCTTACAGATCCACCACAGGCTCTGCTCCTCCTCCACACACTGATACAACACTACATCTCCACCAGAAGACTGTGATCACTGAAGGAGCGAAGGCTTGTGGTACCGTCACAAAGAGGCACAAAATCTCTCTCCAGAACATTCTCCTTCACTGCTCCCTGCTGGTGGAATGATCTCCCTACTTTCATCAGGAACGCAGAATCCCTGGCAATATTCAAGAGACAGCTGAAAACTCATCTCTTCCTTGAACACTTGATCCCCTCATAAAAAAAACCCTTTCCTTCCCTTTTCCCTTCCTACTCTAGCTTATGGTACTGAGCAATGTATTAAACTTGTATTGTGAGCACTTCCTGTGTTATTTGCCAATTCATGAAGAATCGCTTGTTTGTTTTCCTCACTTGTAAGTCGCTTTGGATAAAAGCGTCGGCTAAATGACTAAATGTAAATGTAAATGTAAATGTAAATGTAAATGCATTCACACAGAGATGGTGGATGAAAGTCTTAAGACATTCACCACCTCCATGTGGGGGTTCTGGCTACAGAATGTCCCGTCTTGCTGCTTTGTCTTTTCCCCTAAATACCCAGACCAGAACAAAAGAGTTGTAAATATTTATTGTCCCCACACCTGGCTTTGGGGGAGAGGAGGGGGTTTTCTTGAAGAGAACAGAATTCTCCTAAGTTTTCAAACTTTCTCATAATACTAGTGACTGCTGTGAAACTGAGACCATTTTACCGATCGCACTGAGACATTTAAAATGATACTAACCATGAAATTGGAAAATAATAGATTCACAAGATACATCATACATAGTGCATATATATTCTTGGAGAACTTTCAGTGATTTGAATCAGGGGGGAGAAGGGAGAGGGAGAGAGGGGGGGCTGGTCACATAGCCGAGGGAGGACAATTTGGACAGGGCGTTGTCCTTTTCCTTTGAAGTCTTCTCTCCAGATGAGTTTTATTGCTTTATTGCAGGATGCCTGATCTCAGCTTTATCTTAGCAGGAAAATCAAATCTTACAGCTGAATATGTTTTATATCTTTAATGGTAAACATTAATCTGTATTTAATTTTTAGATTGAAGACTACAGAAATTATTCAAATTAAGTATTCAAATTTGAATATTTCTTATCTGAGTAGAAACCTGCGTAACCTGAGAAACTTTCATAGCTCTCTTCATGGCATTTATTTGTGCTGTAGTTATTTGTATCCTCATGACGATCTAGATTGATAATTTCGATGAGTTATTCTGTCGTCAGAGACAGCAGCTCCCTGGAAAAGGATGGAAAACACCCTTCATAAATGCTGCAGCTGAAATCACCAATAAAACATTGTTCCGTATATTTTTCTCTATATTATCATAGAAATCATGATCACAAATATCTTGATATAATTTTGAGGCTGTATCACCCCCCCCCCCCCCCCCACTCACTCTGGTACTGTGATCCTCTTCTCATTCATTCAGTCCCTTCCACACAACAAACAGCCATTTCAGCTCAACAGCACAGAACGCTCTGATGCTCTGTGACTCATCTGACTCCTCAAATCCTGAAGGAGTAGCAACACCACAGTCTGTTCAGTTACATTTACATTTAGTCATTTAGCAGATGCTTTTATCCAAAGCGACTTACAAGTGAGGAAAACAAACAAGCGATTCTTCATGAATTGGCAAATAACACAGGAAGTGCTCACAATACAAGTTTCATACATTGCTCAGTACCATAAGCTAGAGTAGGAAGGGAAAAGGGAAGGAAAGGGTTTGTTTTTGTTTTTGTTTTTTTTTAATGAGGGGATCAAGTGTTCACGGAAGAGATGAGTTTTCAGCTGTCTCTTGAATATTGCCAGGGATTCTGTGTTCCTGATGAAAGTAGGGAGATCATTCCACCAGCAGGGAGCAGAGAACGAGAAGGATCTGGAGAGTGATTTTGTGCCTCTCTGTGAAGGTACCACAAGCCTTCGTTCCTTTAGTGATCGCAGTCTTCTGGTGGAGATGTAGTGTTGTAGCAGTGTGTGGAGGAGGAGCAGAGCCTGTGGTGGATCTGTAAGCATCACGCTTTGAACTTGATGCGAGCAGCGAGGGTAGCCAGTGCAGAGAGATGAAGAGGGGCGTGACGTGGACTCTCTTAGGCTCGTTGAGGACAAGACGAGCAGCAGCGTTCTGGATCATTTGAAGAGGATTGATTGCACTTGACGGCAGTCCAGCCAGAAGAGCTTTGCAGTAATCAAGCCTTGAAATGACCAGGGCCTGGACAAGCAGTTGTGTTGCTCAGTCAGGAAGCGACGGATTTTCCTGATGTTGTCTTTGAGATGTGGTCTCTGAAGGTCAGTTGGTCATCGAAGATAACTCCAAGATTTCTGGCCGACTTTGATGGGAAGTTCATATGATGCTCCTCTCATGATGAACTTAAGGCATTTAGTGTTTCAACACACGGAAAAGCTTCCCGTTATCAGAATATATAAAGAGCAACTGAATGTGAATATGAATATCTGAATGTGGTCTAGGACACGAACACTGTCACTAGAGAAACTTTAACAGCCTTCCAGAGAGTTTTCTGTGGAGCATTCGCTCATCTGTCCGTTCAGTGTGTGTCGCTCCTCAGTTCTTTCACCAAACCCAATGAAACATCTTATAGGTTCAGCGTTTGAAACGCCTCAGAATACACCGTACAAAATATATTCAATATATATATTGCAATATATATCGAAATACATAAATGAAAATAAATGTGTACAAATATTCACAGGGTTACAAATCAAAGAAAGTTCCAGTTCAGGAATAAAACAGTTCATTATAAAACATGTTTCCACATAATGATGTAAAAGCTGTAAAAGCATTAATGAAGTTGTGCTGCCATAATTTACAAGCTCTCAGAACCATGAGCCTTTTTTGTTCAAATATGAAAAACTAAATGCCAAAGTCAGATTGTTGTTCGTAAGACTTGATTCTCCTGCGAGACAAAAGCTGAGATCAATATCCTGCGATAAAACTCATCCAGAGAGAAGATCTCACAGAAACAAGTCAACACCTTGCTCAATCTCTCCTCTCTCATCTGCAAAACCAGCTGCAATAAATATTTACATCCTTTTGTTCTGGTCTGGATATTTAAGGGGAAAATCCAGAGCAGTGATTGGAGACATTCTGCAGTCAGAACGTCATTCAGTGACTTAAAAACACTCTCACTCCTCTGTGTCATTTCTTACTCTTAGAGTCATCTTTGAGTAACTGATACTCTTCTAATTGTCTAATAGTGTAATTGGCTTCAACACATCTATTTAATGTTTTATTTGATTCATTCTGGACTCTTCTGAAATCATCTTGACCAGTAGATTCTGGAGCTGCTGCAGATCTGTGTCAGGATAGTCAAACTGATCATGAATGTGGAGCAGAACATCATCTGAAGATCTTCTGATTTCTTTAGCAAGTTGTATGGAAGTGACTTAATAAATGACACAATAAAAAACCAAATGACCCCACAACGTAAGTAAAACCAGTAAATCTTGACATTGTGGGGACATTTTGTTGGTCCCCATGAGGAAACAAGCTTATAAATCATAACAGAATTATCTTTTTTGAAAATCTAAACTAGCAGAATGTTTTCAGTGAGAGGTTAAGTTTAGGGGTGGGGTGGGGGTGGGGGGGCAGAATGTACAGTTTGTACAGTAGAAAAACCATTACACCAATGGAATGACCTCACAAAATACATAAACACAACATATATGTGTGTGTGTGTGTGGGTATTCCCTACATTACAGGGACCAAAATGTCCCCCACAGTTACAGTAATACTAGTAAATTTTGATCTTGTGGGGACATTTTTTTGGTCCCCATGAGGAAACAAGCTTATAAATCATACAGAATTATCTTTTTGAACATCTAAAATAGCAGAACATGGTGATGGGTAGGTTTAGGGGTGGGGGGGACAGAATGTACAGTTTGTACAGTAGAAAAACCATTACGCCTATGGAATGACCCCATAAAACACATAAACACAACATGTATGTGTGTGTGTGTGGTGAGTGTGTGTGTGTGAGAGAGAGACATCAGGTCCTCAATGAACGAGTAAATGACCCAGAATAATCAAACATCTAAATTAATACATAAGCAATAATTATGATTAATTCCTAATTAGAAACACGATGTAAATGTAATAATCATTAGAACTGGAGTCAGATTAAGAGCGCAGCTGAAGTACAAGTGAAACTAGATTGTGAAAATGAAGAAGCGCTGAAGAGACAAACACACATTCCACCTTCACCCAGACCTCAGCTTCTGTCACGGGTCGTCCTTACATGCTGTTATTGCTATTATTATCATAATAATATATTGTTATTACTCTCTCTGCTGTGTTTCCTCTGGTCAGACATTTAAAGTGCATTTTTGACATTTCAGTTTTCTGTAACTTCAGTAATAAATAAATGAATTAATGAATAAAAACTTCACAAAATAAATAAAAAAGTGTTTTAATTACCTTGTGATGAGCAGAAAAGAGGAAACATCGACGCTGATCTGAGATCTGTTGATGTTCAGTTTGAGTTTTAGAAAAGTTTTTTCAGAATAAAGAGTCGTGACTGTGTGTGTTATAAACTCTCACCACACACACTGTGACTGCAACATACAGGAAATGATGAGAAAAAAACCTCTAGTGAGTTGATCCAGCCTTGACGACACTCTCAGACCCTTCTCCTCTTCTTCCTCCTCTTCTTCCTCTGATATTGTTGATATATGATCGTTCTGAACTCATATTTCATACAGTTGGTTTGATCATTAGAATCAAGTGTGATCAAGTTTGATGTGTTGTGTGTGATGATGATATTTCACAGCTTGTGTTTTCTGTTCTACAACACGAGAGCTTCAGTGTGTTCATGTGTTTTCAGAGACAGAGGGTGTGTTCACAGGTCTGAAAAACAATGCCTGAGAGCGTATATGAGAACGAAGCAGGAAGTTGTTTAAGGAAGTGTGTTTTCTGTTATTTCTGTGTAGGAAGTTTCTGCTGTGAGTTATGTAGGAGTAAAACAGAACGAATGAGGCGTCAAGAAAATGAGTTCAGAAAGAGTTTGTAATGCACAGAGAAACATCTGATCATTTTAAATTCATAAATGTGTGTCTGCAGCTCCAGGATGAGCTTTATCAACTTGGTTTTTTATTGAACTGTTGTTACAGTAAATGTTTCACAGAAATGAAAAACCTGATTTAGAGAAAGAACCACAGATGGGGAAAAACAAACACTTAAAAACGATACAAACATCTGCTTGTGTGTGAAGAAGCTCAGGTGAGGAGAGTCTTCAGGTTTCAGGCGTCCATCATTTATTCAGGTGTTCCTGATCTCAGCTCATGTACGATCATCTCTGTGGATCAGCAGAGACTGTAACTGAAGAAACGTCTCTCTGTATATGACTGAATCTGTACGGTTCCTCTCTCTTATACTAGAACTTACAGAAAGTTACAGAAGAAACTGTCTATAGAATCGATATCTATAGAAATCTATAGATGTACCAAATGATTCATTTATTGACTACTAGAATCAACTGTATTTGTAGTATTATAAGTTTGATAGTGAGATCTTTATGAAAGACAGTCACTGTGAATGAACCGTTTATGGATGAAACTCTTATTCTGTGTGGAGAAAAGATTCTCTGAGATGTTGTGTGTTGTACTGACAGCTGAAAATATGATGATGTTAGAAAAAAATGCACTTTTTGATGATCTGTTGTGATATTAGTGGGGTGGCACGGTACATGATAAAACCGTTCGGTTCGCTTGTCCCGGTTCGGTTCGTGTGTGAGTCGCACGGTTCGACGCATGCGCACTGTAGCCCCGTATTCAGACAATTTCGCGCGAACATAAATATAGACAGTAAAAGTGGAGTAAAGCGCCGTACAGGAATATAAAATATACATAAAAAACTAATAAATAAAGACGGAAATGTTCACTGGAATTGTAAAATACTGCATTCACAAATATATGAGGCAGTGCAAAATATTGTGTAGATTATGACACTAGAAATGAGAAAATAGTGGCTTTTGATTCGCAGTAAATTCACAAACTGATGAAAATGTGTGTAATCTGTTGCATTAAATACAGTGTAAGTAGTTTTGGATAAAAGCATCTGCCAAATGAATAAAGAGGTCTCTGTATTTCTTGTTGTCATGTGGTTGTGTGAGAGTGAGGTAGCGTGTCAAGAGCGGATGTTTTGAATTAACCCGAGCTGGTGTTCGTCACAGTTCTGTGGTTTAAGTGCAGGAGAGCTGTGGTGCGAAAGACACAAGTTTCTTCACACACAGAGACTCAGAGGAAGTGAGAAAATTTCCCATGCTGTGTGTAAAGTCACACTGAACAGGCGTTGAGACACATAAACTGCTGTGGATATAAACAGAGTCAGGGGCGGTTCACTTATCGCGTCTTTTGCGCGCGCATAGTCATATTCATTATTTTGTGCAGCGCGCTCGTTTTTTCCAGGCGCGCCTGTGGCGAGATTGAAAACATCTCAACTTTTATTTTCAGAAAGCCGCAAGGCAAGCCGTTTTGGAATATGGACTAAGAATAAATATGTCATCTTAAAAGAGATACATAAAATGGTCTCTTCATTTTAAATGTACAACAATATATTTAATTGTGTCTGGAAACTTGACAAATATGTTTTATTGTGTAAAGTGAAAAGTAAAAAAACATGTAGCTAATGATCTGTGAGATCACATTTCTATGTGCACTAATAATATGAAACGACTGTCAGTGCACTGCAGTTACACAAATGAACACCATCTATCCATTTATTTCCAGTAAATCTGACAGAAAAAACATCAGGCTTCAGATTCATTATCGAGTGGCTCCCTCTAGTGGACAACATTCACATCACAGTTGAAATGACTGATATAGAATTTTATTTTAGCCTGACTATTAGCATCATAAATTCCTTGAACTACTCATGTTTGTTGATTCTTGTTCACCATATTTACAAATTTTTGAGAAGTTTGAACTTTGTGCGCACAAATATAATATAGGTTACACCTGTTGCTCATTATGGGCCATAAAAAGCAACAAGATAAATTTGTGCTGAACTCACAATAATAATAATAATAATAATAATGGTGTATTTTGATTTTGGTGAGCTCCTGGGATGGCTACAGTCAGACATGCTCATTCTGGAAATGCTGAATGCAATTTTTATTGATATTGCCATTAGAAAAAAAGTGTTCATTCTCAGGATAGGAATTCTTGATATCAACAATTACATTTTCACTGGTTAAAATATTAATTCTTGACATCAGGAATTAGATTTCCACTAGTAACAATGGTAATTTTTGATATCAAGAAATGTATTTTCACTAGTGAAATCTCGCCATAGACTTCCATTCAAATTCAATCGTTGATATGAAGAATTCATTTCTTACTAGTTGAAATTCCAGTTTCACATTTCAGGAATACAATTCTTACTAGTAAAAATGCACATTTCTGATCTCAAGAATTCAGTTGTCACTAGTTGAAATGTTAATTCTTTAGATCTGTAAATGTATCTCAACATGTTACAATTGTTTATTTCTGATATCTAAAAAAATGTGTTCTTGATATCAATATCATTTCTGATATCTAAAACGGCTTTCTTACTAATAACAACCACATTCATGATCTCAGAAATGAACCATTGTCACTAGTGACAATTCAGTTATTGATATCAAGAATAGACATTTGCACTAGTAACAATGTAACTGTTTGATATCAGAAATGTGCGTAAATACTGAGGACCATGTGATATTTCAGTTTTTCTTTTTTAATAAATCTGCAAAAATGTCAAGAATTGTGTGTTTTTCTGTCAATATGGGGTGCTGTGTGGACATTAATGAGGAAAAAATGAGCTTAAATGATTTTGCAATATAACAAAGAGTGAAACATTTAAGAGGGTCTGAACACTTTCCGTAGCCACTGTAGATGTGTGCGAGAGAAAGTGTTTCTGAGAGCTTTATGTGTGTAATATATGCCTTATATTTATAAGCTCTATTGTAAGAAAGGGCTGTGCACGCGCAAGTGAGGGGATTTCAGGTGTACGAGCACATCGACGCTTCGCCTCCACTAGAACTACCGGGGATTTCCCGCTTTCTTGTGTCTCTCATTGAAAATGAAGAAACTTGTGCTTCGCGCGTCTGTGAACTGTCTTTATGTCTTTATGTCGAAGTAGTTTATACTGCCGACCCAATTTATCCGCCCACCGGGAATTCTCCTCAATCTTCCAGAAGATTTTCTTACAGCATATGCAGTTAGTGGTTGCGTGTTTTCGCTTTTTTTTAATATACAGGGAGTGCAGAATTATTAGGCAAGTTGTATTTTTGAGGATTAATTTTATTATTGAACAACAACCATGTTCTCAATGAACACAAAAAACTCATTAATATCAAAGCTGAATATTTTTGGAAGTTTTAGTTTTAGCTATTTTAGGGGGATATCTGTGTGTGCAGGTGACTATTACTGTGCATAATTATTAGGCACCTTAACAAAAAACAAATTTATACCCATTTCAATGATTTATTTTTACCAGTGAAACCAATATAACATCTCAACATTCACAAATATACATTTCTGACATTCAAAAACCAAACAAAAACAAATCAGTGACCAGTATAGCCACCTTTCTTTGCAAAAGCCTGCCATCCATGGATTCTGTCAGTGTTTTGATCTGTTCACCATCAACCACAGCCTCCCAGACACTGTTCAGAGAGGTGTACTGTTTTCCCTCCTTGATGATGGACCACAGGTTCTCAATGGGGTTCAGATCAGGTGAACAAGGAGGCCATATCATTAGATTTTCTTCTTTTATACCCTTTCTTGCCAGCCACGCTGTGGAGTACTTGGACGCGTGTGATGGAGCATTGTCCTGCATGAAAATCATGTTTTTCTTGAAGGATGTAGACTTCTTCCTGTACCACTGCTTGAAGAAGGTGTCTTCCAGAAACTGGCAGTAGGACTGGGAGTTGAGCTTGACTCCATCCTCAACCTGAAAAGGCCCCACAAGCTCATCTTTGATGATACCAGCCCAAACCAGAACTCCACCTCCACCTTGCTGGCGTCTGAGTCGGACTGGAGCTCTCTGCCCTTTACCAATCCAGCCACGGGCCCATCCATCTGGCCCATCAAGACTCACTCTCATTTCATCAGTCCATAAAACCTTAGAAAAATCAGTCTTGAGATATTTCTTGGCCCAGTCTTGACGTTTCAGCTTGTGTGTCTTGTTCAGTGGTGGTGGACTTTCTGCCTTTGTTACCTTGGCCATGTCTCTGAGTATTGCACACCTTGTGCTTTTGGGCACTCCAGTGATGTTGCAGCTCTGAAATATGGCCAAACTGGTGGCAAGTGGCATCTTGGCAGCTGCACGCTTGACTTTTCTCAGTTTACGGGCAGTTATTTTGCGCCTTGGTTTTTCCACACGCTTCTTGCGACCCTGTTGACTATTTTGAATGAAACGCTTGATTGTTCGATGATCACGCTTCAGAAGCTTGGCTATTTTAAGACTTCTGCATCCCTCTGCAATATATCTCACTATTTTTGACTTTTCTGAGCCTGTCAAGTCCTTCTTTTGACCCATTTTGCCAAAGGAAAGGAAGTTGCCTAATAATTATGCACACCTGATATAGGGTGTTGATGTCATTAGACCACACCCCTTCTCATTACAGAGATGCACATCACCTAATATGCTTCATTGGTAGTAGGGCTTTCCAGCCTATACAGCTTGGAGTAAGACAACATGCATAACGAGGATGATGTGGTCAAAATACTCATTTGCCTAATAATTCTGCACTCCCTGTATATATTGCAGAATGGAAAAAATAAATAAATCCGTAAATGTGATTGTACAGGCTTTTATTTTAGTGCAAGTTTATTAATACATCAATAAACAAAACCTCCAGTGTGTTTTTCACAGGCATCTCAAAGATGGAGTTTAATTGTGGGTGTGAAGTGAGACGGGTTGGAAGTGTGGACGCCACTGTATTAACATGAGCTTAGTTTGCTCTTGTAGTTCAGTGTGAGTGAAAGATGTTCAAGTGTTCTACAACTAAACACTTTTGTTCAGTGACATAAAAACTCTGTTAATGTTACAGTTCAAGAGTGCAGTGCATGTTCGTTTAAGGAGTTTTATGTTCCAGAAAATTAAAAATAAATGTACTTAATTAAATATATTATGAAATGTAGCATGAATTACTTCAAGAAATCATCACATTTCCTCAGATATTGAACACAGAATAAAAGTGATTCTGTAACTGTAAATTCTCACTGAACATCATGTTGTTTCTGATCGTCCACATTGAGTTCGGCTCATGAGGAGATGTTTATTTTATGTAATATTACTTCAATGTGTTGCAATGAGGGTTTATTGGATAGTGCTGTATTTTCTACTGATCTGATGTCAGTCAGGAGGAAGATAAACAGCAGTTTGGCACCTCAGACAACATCATTACAGTCTTCAGTGTCTCATGATCCTTCACAAATCATTGATAATCATCAGCAACATTGATGAACCTTTTACACTCACTCTTGTACAAATGTTGTAATAAATGTTTATATGATTGTGAAGTAAAATAAAGTTTATAATCTTTAAATATAATTTGTTACCATTTTTAATGTGCACCTCTGGTTAAACACTGGCCCCTCATTGGCCCCCCTAGTAAAATCTGTCTAGAACCGCCACTGCCATCTACTGAAATCACCATGAAGATGAACATGAAGATCACCATGAAGATGAACATGTCTGTGTGATCAGTTTGTGGTCCTCAGATGTTGTTCCTGTTGTTGTCTGTAGATGGCAGTAGTCCCAAATCTACAAGAAGCAAACAGCTGAAGGTATATGGAGGATTTGAGGAGCATGTTGAATTGGAGAGCTTGAGAAATCGAGGCTACACGGCAGTTCATTCATTTATTCTCAGAGCGTTTATTTATTGAACACATTATAAGTGTGCTGTGATCAGAGACTCCAGCTGCGTTCTTGTTGTCCTCATAGCTCACAGTCTCCAACAAGAACTCCTAAAGGACAAAAATGCAGCCGAAAGCTGAGAGTATGATTAAAAAATCATTTAATATGTTGTTTGTAAACCAGGGTAGGCATTGTAAGACACTTGAATAACAGGAGCAGATGATCCAGATCTGATTCAGGAGTGACTCAGCAGGACTTGATCAAGTTGAGGAACTGTGTTTGACGAGCTGCGACAAGAAACGAGTGAACCGGTTCTTCCACTCTTGATGAGGCGTGATGAGCCTCCTGTGTTGTGAGCATCATGGGCTCAACTTGGTAAAGCATGTGTTGAGTAGTAACTTCAAAAGTAATTATGTGTTTAAATGATGACACACTCCTCCAGCCACTTACTATCTGCATCAACCACTGAAGAATATTGTGTCCTGAAATATCAATATGCAGCCGGGACCGTCTTTGATTCATCCGCCCCAAAGCTGCACTTTCACCGTAGAGGTGTAGGATGACTTCTGACTTCTGACAGGCTTCACATGTCATGCATTGACACAGAGCAAGTTCCTTTTTTTCAAATTAAGGGATTTTTCCCCTGAAATTTGGCGTTTCTGATGCGATACTTGAAAATGTGCATAAAAACAGGGCAATGGAAACAGCTTTAGCTGGTCAAACAGGCTTTGTGTTGAAATGGTGTAAGAGATCATGAAACGACGGCCTGTGAGATACTGCTGAAACTTTCTGACAGCAAAAACATCCGCTGACGCTTCCTGATCAATTTGGGCATAATTCGCTCAAGTAAACGGGCCTCTCCTGGCCGTCACGCTCCATGTGGATCAATAAAGCCCCGAGCCCAGCGTTTCCTCTCCTCATAATACTGCAGCTCTTCACCCTGTTCATCTTGAGCTGCGCTCTCCAATGTCAGGTCCTGGACCGGTTCTAGAAGGGGATGCAGGGGTTCCAGGATGGTGGCGTTGTTGGGAAAAAACTGCTGTAAAAGTTGAGCAGCTCCAAGAACGCCTGGAGTTCTGATTTGTTCCGTAGGGACGGAGCTTTTGGATAGCTTCCACTTCTTCACGGGTCGGTTTGATGCCGTCTTTATCCACTCTAAAAGTCTACGTGAGTGTTAATAATCTGTAGCCGTAAAGCCAAAGGAACTGGACGGGCTTTGAAGAAACGTGGAGGAACTGTGGAATCATCTCTGTAGATGTTTATGATATTAGAGAATGTAACGTGTAGATAAAAGATTTTTAAATGAAATATGAAAACCAAATTAATAAAGACGTGTTCAGCAAAAGTTTTTATGTTGAAGTGAATAAAGCACAGACAAATATATAATAATTTTTTCATAAAAACTCTTTAATATTAATGATATTTACAGTATAAAACAATGGAGCACAGAAAAGAGGGAGAAAATCCAACAAAGAAAATAAAATGTAAACAGTCTCTGCTGTTGCTTTAATTAAACTATTCATTATTTTATTTCAGTGATATTAAATAATCACTGCATGAATATACAGAGACATTATCATCTCTAATGGATGCTGAAATAAACTTGTATTATAATAAATACATGTTATATTTCTATATAAAGAGAAATATAGAATAAAGAAAATATGTCAATATACAGGAATATAAACATAAATAATACAGTATGAAGCAGTGGAAGTCTGTGTGACGCAGATTCAGATCAAATGTTGTCCAGGAGTGAACAACTACTGATGAAGATGAAGATGATGATGATGGACGTCAGTGATGTTGTGTGTTCTTGAGATGATGATGATGGACGTCAGTGATGTTGTGTTCTTGAGATCATGATGAAGATGATGATGATGATGGACGTCAGTGATGTTGTGTGTTCTTGAGATCATCATGATGAAGATGATGATGATGATGGACGTCAGTGATGTGTGTTCTTGAGATCATGATGAAGATGATGATGATGATGATGATGATGGACGTCAGTGATGTTGTGTTCTTGAGATCATGATGAAGATGATGATGATGATGATGATGGACGTCAGTGATGTTGTGTTCTTGAGATCATGATGAAGATGATGATGATGATGATGATGGACGTTCAGTGATGTTGTGTTCTTGAGATCATGATGAAGATGATGATGATGATGGACGTCAGTGATGTTGTGTGTTCTTGAGATCATGATGAAGATGATGATGGACGTCAGTGATGTTGTGTGTTCTTGAGATCATGATGAAGATGATGATGATGATGGACGTCAGTGATGTTGTGTGTTTCTTGAGATCATGATGAAGATGATGATGATGATGGACGTCAGTGATGTTGTGTGTTCTTGAGATCATGATGATGATGATGATGATGAAGATGATGATGATGATGGACGTCAGTGATGTTGTGTGTTCTTGAGATCATGATGAAGATGATGATGATGATGATGGACGTCAGTGATGTTGTGTTCTTGAGATCATGATGAAGATGATGATGATGATGATGATGATGGACGTCAGTGATGTTGTGTTCTTGAGATCATGATGAAGATGATGATGATGATGGACGTCAGTGACGTTGTGTGTTCTTGAGATCATGATGATGATGATGATGATGATGGACGTCAGTGATGTTGTGTGTTCTTGAGATCATGATGATGATGATGATGATGAAGAAGATGATGATGATGGACGTCAGTGATGTTGTGTGTTCTTGAGATCATGATGATGATGATGATGATGATGGACGTCAGTGATGTTGTGTGTTCTTGAGATCATGATGATGATGATGATGATGATGATGGACGTCAGTGATGTTGTGTGTTCTTGAGATCATGATGATGATGATGATGATGGATGTCAGTGATGTGTGTTCTTGAGATCATGATGAAGGTGATGATGATGATGATGGATGTCAGTGATGTTGTGTTCTTGAGATCATGATGATGATGATGATGATGATGGACGTCAGTGATGTTGTGTGTTCTTGAGATCATGATGAAGGTTTTGATGAGAGAATCTCCTCAGTTTTGACATCAGAATCAATCTTTACAGGATCTTCTGGATCATGAGAGACTAGAAATCACAAATATAATATATCAGATGATCTTCATTGTTTTGGGTGTTTTTATGTTCTCAATCTAGAACACATTCTGTCATTTAAACACAATCACATCTGTGAACTTTCAGTAAGTTATAGATTCAGACTGCAGAAAGACGGATGAATCTGAGCTTCATGACATTATAGTGAAGATAATAACAGTAGAGCAGGAAACTCACTGAATCCTCAAACCTTTAGACAAAAGAAGCAAAAACTGCAGCAACACCATGAAATAAAACAGGTTTACTGAAAGAATCTGAAAGAACAAAACAAAACATTCTCTCTTTCTGTGATTCACCTCTGTTAGTGTGTGTGTGTGTGTGTGTGTGTGTCCTGTGTGTGTGTGTGTGTGTCTGTGTGTGTGTCTCTCTGTCTGTGTCTGTGTGTGTGTGTGTGTGTGTGTGTGTGTCTGTCTGTCTGTGTGTGTGTGTGTGTAAATTACTCCACTAGAACTTCTTTAGAGATATTTTTTGCTGAATCATCAGTGATCTCTAGTGATCCTGTGTAAAGAACATGTAGATTTAACAACAACAACACAAGCAGGTAAATTTGTATGTCTGTGTGTGAATATTCTCAATCAGGCTAACAATGTTTTTAACCAATAGAAAGCAGGAGTTTTGTGCTCAGAATCCTCAGCACTTCTCAATGGATCGATCTTCCCTTTTCTAAAACCTCATCAGTTCCTCTCTCATGAATCAGCTCTTTCTGTCGTTCTTTTCCAATCTCTTGATATTCTGTTTAGATTATTAAAAAGAAAGTCACATTTTTCCTGAGAAACTACAATTAAACCTGATCTAGTTATATGATTTTATCTGCAAAAGTTTGAAGATTAAACAAAATATATATTTAGTAAAAAAAGAAATTACATTCTTTCCTAAAAATCTTTTTTTTTCTTTATCAAATCTTATTTACAGCCTTGACAACCATTAATATGTGATCTGGGAGGAAGAGGGTAAATAAAGAAATGATCATGTGACTCTGATCTTGTCCCTGATTGGTGGAATTGATGTGATAAAACTCTCCAGTGTCACAAACACCTGATCTCTCCTGAATATCAAGAGTCAAAATGATCAAACACTCACAGTCTGGCCTCAGACTCTTCATACTGCCACGTTTCTGCCATCTCTCACGTCTCTGTTCTCTTTTCACTTGTGATTCTCTAGTTTGTGTCTCCATTTTTCTCTCTGTCTTGTGATTTCTGAGGCAGTTTTCTGTGATTTTCTTTCTCTACTCCTTCTGAATCTGTTCAATCACACAGAGTTCAGTTAAAGTCAGATTAATGAATCAGAACATGAAGATGAACGACAGAAGAGAGGAAAATAAAAGTGCAGTAAACATTAACCATCAGCTAATCATCATGATTTTGTAAATTGAAGTTACTGTGATCAGTCAAACATCTCTGTTAGTGATGGTCCGGTTCGTTGACGAATCGTTATTTTGAACCGATTCTTTTCAATGAACCGCTCGTTTCACCAAAACGAATCGACTCGTTCCAAACGGTTCACGTCTCAAATCAGCCCTGATCCACAGTTCTCTGAAGTTACTCTCTTTCGGACAAGCCTGACAGTCCCTGAGACTCGAAATAAACCAATATCGACAATATGAAGAAAATGTTTCTCCAGTAACTAAAATACAGCATGAACTGATGAGAAGCTGATACTGAGCATGCGCGCAGGACGTACAGTACAGCAGTTAGCCGTTCTTAATCGATATTATATCGATATTATATATTATCTATCACACATTCTGCTTTTTATTCAGAAGTTATGCGACTACAATCAGTTAAAATACTCGAATGTTTTTAAATCTATGCTCGAATGACAGGCTATGCGTTGCAGGTCTACAATCATGATCATTGAATCCTGTAAATCCTCATGTTTGACGGTTAATAATGTGTTGATGGTTCATGTAAACGGTTATAATATTACAGTGATTACAGTGACAGGATCCTGCACATGATAATCAGTCACTGGCTGGTGATTTATTAGAACAGAGCGCATATTTACCACCGTGTGTTCTAGAACAGCTTCAACTAAACCCATGAATGACAAGAGAACAATCACTCACCTCGTTTGGACGGAACAAACCGCGAGTGTTTCAGTGCGTGTTCTCGAGCTCAGATGTTCTGCTGTGGACTGTGTTCTTCACTGCTTCTGCTTTTAAAGCCTCTGTAGGCGGGGCGAGGATACACCCCGTTTATATCGAGAAAACATCAGGGGAGTGTCGAACGGTAGGGGGGAGTGTCGAACTCATTGGAGTCTTATATATACATTTCCCAGAAAAATAGGGGAAAAAAAGGGGAGGGGGGAGGGAAGAAGGGAAAAAAATGAGAAGAAAAGAGTAAAAAGTAATATTTTAGAGAGTCTATGTGTACAATAAGTTATTTTAAAAACATTTTTTTCTGATTTCCTGTACATTTATGTGGTAGAAAAGTTTGATCACAAGGTGGTCAGTTCGAATCCCACTGTTGCCAGAAATTAAGGTTGTTTACTCAATGATGTAAATTAGAGTTTTATTAGTAAAATCACGTAAATGGTGACTGTTATTGAAATTATTTCTGCTGCTATGCCATTTTGCCAGTGTGAGCCCTCTACTGGAGGAGAGATGTACAACTCAACTGTTTGTGATATTCAAACTGAAAGTCTTCAAACACAGCCTTTTTTTAAAGAAATAAAATGAACACGGATCACTCGACATCCTGGTTGAATTATTATATATGTTCAAATGTTCCAATGGTGAACTTATTAAACTGTTTACAGTATCAATTGTAATGTCATGATGCTTTATGTTATATTTATAATGTTTAGAAAACAACTGGAGCAGAAATATATTTAAAATTAAAAGTGCACAAACTCAGAATTGTAAATATCAGAATCAGTAATATATCATTAATGCAATGTTCACTTATATATCAAAATGGCATAGCAGAAATAATTTCAATAACAGTCACCATGTCACGTCCCTTTCATCAGCGTGTGAAATGGATGAATGTGATATGTGAGTTGTGTCTGTGTGCAGTAGGCTGAGGAAGAAGTGTGCCAACATACCAAAACACATGTTGTATGTACACCAACCCTAACCCATAACGGTGACGTCAGCGTTATTAATTTAGAGGATTTAATAAAACAAATAAATAAATAAAAACTGATTAATTGAACTCAATCGTAGCATATTATATATATTTATTAAAATCAACAAACCTCCGATAAAAATACGTTATCCAGCATGCTATAATTAAAGCATGCAGTGTCCTAAAGAAAACGCTTAAACTGCTTACTTTGCACGTGCCTTGGAGCGTTGTTAAACTCACCTCTGAATGCCGTTTTACCTGCAGTTGAGTGTAGTTAAACTCACCGCTGAATGCGGTTGTACACCATGTGCGTTGTTAAACTCACCGCTGATGAACGCTCCCCGCTGATCTTTGCGCAGAGGGCACTTTGATATCAGATTGCGAGGGTTTTTAAACATCAAAAACCATTTGGAGGGCCAGATAAAAATCAACTGGGGTGCTGCCATTTGACTCGCCCTGGCATAGATCATTTTTTGTAGCCTATTCCTATTTATTTGTATTTATTGTAGTCTCGACCCATACAAGGCAGCCAACGGGTTGCGGTGTGCTGACCCAAGACGTCAAATTTGAACGCTGTTCAGTTCTATAGAAGTCTATCGGACTACCCTGCACGTTGAAAAATGACGCCAAAGGTATACCCAATGCGTTAAAAAGTGACGCCAGTGTCCCTTAACCATGCGTCAGACATTTGACGAGTAGGGAGTGAGACTGTGTTGGGAAAACAGGCCTCACTGTACATTATTTAGATTTTTTGAACACCTAAAACTATCAATCTTCTTTGTACTCCGTTCGTTCTGGGTTTGTCTCTGCCATGATTAATAAATCAGGCAATAGGCCAAAAGCATCATTTAACACCATAAATAAGCTCACCAAACCTCCATCTCAAGATGCTCTAGCTTCAGAAGAATTTTGCTGTTCTTCAACTTGAATTACTTACAGGAAAAGACAGATGCTATCCACCGGTGTTTTTCTGGTGGAGTTTACGGAGTTTTAGCTCCGCTTCTAATCTCTCTGGTCAGTCATTGACTAGCTTTTCCTTGACCAATCCATCTTCTGTCTCTGAGCTAATCTTGAATTCCAACTCTTCATCCTGTCGACTTGACCCTGCCTCTGCTTCTCTCCTGAAATTATGCCACTCTGTCATTTCTGCATCTATTTCTCACTTCATTAATGCATCTCTACCACTGCTTCAGTCCATCTGCCACTCAAAACTGCTGCTGTGACTCCAGTTCTCAAGAAACCCAACCTCGAGCCCTCAGTTTTATGTAATTATCGTCCAATTTCAAATCTACCATTAATTGCCAAACTACTGGAAAAAATTGTTGCCTCTCAGCTTCAGTGTTTTCTGGTTGAATATAAACTCTTTGATCCTTTTCAATCTGGTTTTCGTCCATTCCATAGTACAGAAACTGCCCTTGTCAAGGTAGTCAATGACCTACTGCTCACGGGTGACTCTCTCTCTCTATACTCGTGTTACTCGATCTTAGTTCTGCCTTTGATACTGTCTGTCATGATTTCACGCCTCTCTGATGTGGGTATTTCTGGTGCTGCTCTTTCTTGGCTTTCCTCCTATCTCTCTGATTGACAATTTTACATCTCAACGCAAGATTTTAGATCTCCGACTGGAGGTGTCCCTCAGGGATCTGTTCTTGGTCCATTGCTGTTCATCATTTACATATTACCTCTAGGTCAGATTTTACATTGTCCTGGTTTCAATTATCACATCTACACTGATGACATACAAATATACACTAAATGTACGGCTGCTCTGAACCAAATTGATAAAATCACCACCTGTGTGAATGATATAAAAGAATGGCTCTACTCCAGCTTCTTGAAAATAAACATGGAAAAGACAGAAATCATCATCACTGGTACACCATCACTTACTAATAAAATCCCCTCTGATTCTGTCTGTGACATTGCTGGTTTTTCTTATCAAACCATGCAGAAATGTTAAAAACCTAGGATTATTTTTGATTCCACTCTCAGTTTCGAGGCTCACATCAACTTAATCACTAAATCTGCTTTTTTCCACCTTCATCGTATTGCCAAGCTCCGTCCTTTCATTAGCACTAAGGATGCTGAAACCATTATCCATGCTTTTATTTCCTCCCACCTTGACTACAGCAACTCCCTTCTCATTGGTTTATCAGCTAGCTCCATCGCCCGACTGCAATACATTCAAAAACTCTGCAAGAATTCTCACTCACACCAAATGTTCGGCTCATATCACCCCGATTCTGTTTGATCTGCACTGGCTTCCTGTGGCTTATCGTATCAAGTACAAAATACTCCTGCTCACTTTCAAATCATTGCATGGTCTGGCTCCCAGTTCTCTCAGTAATCTGCTTCTTCCCTACACCCCATCTCGATCACTTCGGTCATCTGACTCTGGTCTTCTTACAGTCCCTTGGTATCGCCTCTCTTCTATGGGTGGATGATGGTTTAGTGTTATTGCACCAAAACTCTGGAACTGCCTCTCCAGGTCTCTCTGCTATATTACTAATATCTCTGAATTCAAATCACAACTCAAAACTCACTTGTTCTCTGAATGTTATGACTCATAAGTTGTGTTCTGTTTTTTCCCTGTCAATGATTTTATGCCGCTGTGCCTTACCCCGTCTATTTAATGTCCCCTTTAACGTCTTTAATGTCTGTGTACTGCCATTGTCTATTCTTCTATTATTGTCTGTTTTTATAACATGTTGTCTGTGATGTTTTCCTTTTTTTTTTTTTTTTGTATTTCCTTTGTGCAGCGTCCTTGAGCGATGGAAAGGCGCTATATAAATAAAACTTATTATTATTATTATTATTATTATTATTATTAAAACTAAAATGTCCTGATCAAGAGTAGAGTAAGTTCTGTCCGGTCACTTCAGTCGTCAGCTGATCTATAGGAATACGACGCCTGTCACATCATCTCTATATATATATAATAAATGAAGCTCCTTCAGTTTCATCAGCAGTTCATCGTGTTGCTCAGGAGCTCCTCATTACTCTCCTGTCGTCCAATCAGGTTTTTGGGCTTCTGATCTTCCTCTTTGAATCAAACTCATACTCATTTTTCTCATCTTATGTCGTACATTTCAAATATTGAACAGTAATGATATCTGCACATCTGTTGGTCTGTTAAGAGGTTATCGCTGCTCTTTTCCATGCTAGAAGTTCTCGCCCAGAACAGAATCATTCCTCAATACAAACTCTACGCTATTATCAGTCATATTTGACATGATTGATATTTGAATCATATTTGATGGTGATCCTGACAGAAAAGGACTGAAGTTCAGTAATGATCAAACACTCACAGTCTGGCTTCAGTTCCTCCATACTTCTACATCTCTCAAGTCTCTGTCCTCTCTTCTCTTGTGATCCTCTGGTTTGTGTCTCCATTTTTCTCTCTGTCTTGTGATTTCTGAGGCAGTTTTCTGTGATTTTCTTTCTCCGCTCCATCTGAATCTGTTCTTCTATTACAGATTCAGTCACACAGAGTTCAGTTAAAGCGATATAACATCAGATCAATTCCTGATCAACAGCTGCATGAGATTAACACTACAATATTCATGAAAGATATTAAGAAAGATGAAGTATATGAGATTGATGAATAACAAATATATAAATGTGATTGTCAGTCCTGATCATAAACCGCTTTCTCTTCTCGCCTCGTGTTTGATCATATTAGATTCATCAGAATGACTCTTTACAGCTTCATCTGGATCAACAGAAAACACAATAACTTATTATCGTCATAATTTAAATACAGTGGCTTAATTTATCATATAGATTCAAATCATACAACAGATTACATTAACTTAATGTATAGGAATGAAATCTTTTAAAAAAGGAAATAATCCAGTCATCATATGAAAATAAAGCTGTTTTCAATGTTTCTCACCTGTGAGAAGAGAAATGAAGAACAATCCAGAGTTTATAAATCACACTGAATATATTAAGAAAAAATATTTCTCATGCAGTTTTGATTGTCCAGATATATTCCTGCAGTGCATTCGTTTCTCTTATATTCTGTTTCTGCATAAATCTGTTAAAAGAAAAATACAGAGATGTAATGTATAGTTAAGTTTACCTTTCAGTTTCACTGTAATACTTAATACCATACAATAACATCACTGGTCAAATTTAACAATGAAAATGCTCTTTACAAAATGGTTAAATATAAAATGGTTGAAGTATTTAAATACCTTGAGATGAACTGGAAAGAGTGAATCTCCAATGTTTACTGTGATCTGAGGTTCAAAATCAGACGGGTTATATAGCTCTACTGTCACATGACCCACTCCTATTTAAACTAACAGGGTCTTACTCAACTAACACCTCAGCTTCACCTACAGATAAAGGGAATGGTGGGAAATACCCAGAACATGAATGAGACGCTCAAACACAACCTAGGGAAGGGGGCAGAACCATCATTTCATAAGTGAGGGGAAAGAAAGGTTGGGTGTAACTGAAAACTGAAAAGTTTCAAACTTTTAAAACTGCTTCAAAATTTCTAGTTAGGCTTTTTCAAGCCAACTTAAAGTTTGTCTACAAACGTTTTAATCTAGTTTTAATGATTGGCCTCTGATTAGTCTCTCTTTCTTTTCTGTAGCATGAACAATAGTCAAAGCAATCAAGTCAAAACAATCAAGCGGGGCGGTGCCCTGCTCTCACTCATGTAAAGCAGTGTCTCAATCTCGTGGTGAATCGATAAAACAAAAGCATTTTTAGCTCTATAAATAACTCCCCGCCACAGATGTCTCACCTTGAGTCATGAAGAAAAACGGTTTAACAGGAAATGAGAAGCTGCTGCTGTTGTAGTTGTGTATGTTTTCACCACACATGAGCTAGATTCTGATGTGTCATTAGATTTATTAGAGGTTACATGTTCCTCTTTGAGCTCAACCGCTTATGAGAAGAACAGGTGCGTCTCAATAAATTAGAATGTCGGGGAAAAGTTTCATTTATTTCAGTAATTCTACTCAAATTGTGAAAATTGTGTATTAAATAAATTCAATGCACACAGACTGAAGCAGTTTAACTCTTTGGTTCTTTTAATTGTGATGATTTTTGCCTCACATTTAACAAAAACCCACCGATTCACCATCTCAATAAATTAGAATAGTTCATAACACCAATAAAAAAAAAACATTTTTAGTGAATTGTCGGCCTTCTGGAAAGTATGTTCATTTACTGTATATGAACTCAATAGTTGGTAGAAGCTCTTCTGCTTTAATCAACTGCCTCAGGTCGGTGTGGCGTGGAGGAGATCAGTTTGTGGCTCTGTGTAACCCTAAGACAGTGTCTTCAGCTCATCTGCATTCTTTGGTCTCTTGTTTCTCATTTTCCTCTTGACAACACCTCACAGATTCTCTATGGCTTCAGGTCTGGTGGAGTTTGCTCCCCAGTCAAGCACTACAACACCATGGTCATTTAACCAACTTTTGGTGCTTTTGGCTGTGTGGACATGTGCCAAATCCTGCTGGAAAATCAAATCAGCATCTTCAAAAAGCTGGTCAGCAGAAGGAAGCATGAAGAGCTCCAAAATTTCTTGGTAAATGGTGCAATGACTTTGAATTTCAAAAAACACAATGAACCAACATCAGCAGATGACCATTGCACCCCAAATCATCACAGACTGTGGAAACTTAACACTGGACTTCAAGCAACTTGGGCTATGAGCTTCTGCACCCTTCCTCCAGACTCTAGGACCTTGGTTTCGCCAAATGAAATACAAAACATGCTCTCATCTGAAAGGAGGACTTTGGACCACTGGGCAACAGTCCAGTTCTTCTTCTCCTTAGACAACGTCAGAGGTGTCTTACCTGGGCTGTGGTTCAGGAGTGGTTTAGCAAGGGGGAAAAAAAACAACAACTGTAAGCCAGATTCCTTGACACATCTGTGTGTGGTGGCTCTTGATTGCCTTGACCCCAGCCTCAGTCCTCATAAGGCTGTGATTCTCAGGTTGGTTGTGTACTGTAGGGGAAAAAAGGATAGAATTTTTTTGTCCTCTCCTCCCACTCCTCCATTCTGCCTTTAAATTCGTCTTTAAACACTTTCATATTGTTGCGTCTGCTGAAACCCTGAGACTCAAGTAGACGTAACACTGTTTCACACTCACATGAATAATTTGACTGATATGAATATGTATGACAAGGAATCCCAGTTTTCATGCCTAGTATCCTTTCTTTTTTTAAAATCTTGTCAAATATATTAATTTCTTTGTTGAATGTGATGAATCTGATTATTAGATCCTGTAATATAATATGATCCAGATGAGAGTCTCTTCTGCTTCAGATCAGATCTCTGATTTCTCTTCACTGAAACTGAAGTGAGTTTAACCTCAAATCTTCTTCTGACATCTAGTGGACAGAAAACTTCAGCTATAATGGATTGAGTTGTTTTATACAGTAGATGTACTGTGTTCACTGCATCCAGTGTTCAGTGAATATGGATCTCTTCAGTTCTGATGTGAATCAGTTAATAAAGATGATTAAATGAGTCTGTCAGAGTTTTAAAATAAACATTATTATGAAACATCATAAGTTAGCAGATGAATGCAGAAAGAACATCAACATTCACGTTATTCCCTGTTTTTCTAATTCTGAAGAGATTCTGGTTCTCATTTAGAAAATGACTGAAACCTTTGTCTTCAATAATGCTTCTCATTCATTTAAACTCTTGTTACTTTATTAACACATTAAAGTCGATTCATCTGTGTTCCCTGATCAACTGAACCCTGTAAATGTTCAAAACTGTATTTGTTGATCTGTAGACGCTTCACTGTATCACAACAATATTATTCTGATGATGGATTTAAAGATCATTCAGTTCAGACACGTTTCAATTCCTTCATGAACAACAAGCAACAAACAAACATCGTGTCAAAATAGTATTTTATTTCAGCATATTTATATATTTTTGTCATTATTTGAGGCCTGCGTAAGCGTTTGATCCAGTGAATGTCATGAGACTGACAGAATTCTTTCATCTCTGTAGATGTTTATGATATTAGAGAATGTAACGTGTAGATGAAAAGATTTTAAATGAAATATGAAAACCAGCAAAAGTTTTTTATGTTGAAATGAATCAAGCACAGACAAATATGTTCTTGCTTTATCATAAAAACTCTTTAATATTCATGATATTTACAGTGGCAGTATGAAATACAACGAGACCAAATGATTATTTACAATATAATATATATAAAAAACAACGGAACACAGAAAAGAGGGAAAGAAGGGAGAAAATCCAACAAAGAAAATAAAGTGTTATTGTGGAAATAAACAGTGTCTGACGTTACTTTATTTTATAATAGTATTTCAGTGATATTAAATAGTGTGTTCACTGCATGTGATCGAATATACAGGAAATATGTCAATATACATGAATATAAACATAAATAATACTGTATGAGGAAGTGCAAAGCGAAAAATATTTCGTAAAACACAAAAAGTCTGATTCAGACCAAATGTTGTCGGTAAAGAGGAATAAAACTCAGTTTATCCAGACGCTGATCTGAGGAAGAAGACGTTCATTAGTGTGTTTGGTTTTGGATCAGATTAGTCTGTAAGAGTCCAGCAGTGAACAACTACTGATGAAGATGTTCTTCAGAACATGATGGAGGGTTTTGATGTCAGGATGAATCTGTTACAGGCTCGTCGATTGGATCACCTGAAACTAGAAAATCACACAAATATAGAGGCAGGCTGTTCACTGCAGAAGCCGGTGGGCTGGAGCTAGGACTCTAACTCCCACCCATCATCCAATCACTGAACATGACTCCACCCATTAATTCACAACACGTGTGTAAATGTTTCATTCATCTGTGACGAGCAGAAAGTCTGATGAATCTGTCTGAATTTGACACTTTGGATGAAAGAGACTGAAGAAAACAGTAAATCTAGAAATAAAAGAAACAATGAAGTTTCATAATGATCAAACACTCACAGTTCGGCTTCAGTTTCTCCATACTCTCATATTTCTCCAAGTCTCTGTCCTCTTTTCTCTTGTGCGATTCTCTGTTTTGTGTCTCCAATCTTTCTCATCCTCAGTCTTCAGTGTGATTTCTGAGGCAGTTTTCTGTGATTTTCTTTCTGGAATATAATATTAAATCCCAAACTATTAGCCTAAATTCAATCGCTGTTCATTTTTTTTTAGATGTAATAATCAACACTTGAATAACAAATTGTGTGCAAAACATGTGCAGGCAGTGTCTGCATGTAACCTCTAAATATAATTATAAAGTCATAGTTTTGTTCGTTTATACACAGTGGCTGTCGTTCTCATGACAGATTTATTTAAACATAACAATAAAATAATCAATACGTCACCTTACAGTTCAGTAAAATATAATCTATAATGTAGCCTATGCTGATACTAGAGAGTGTTCACGTTGCAGAACAGCTTTACATTTTCAGTTTTTACTATAATAGAGATTTCATTAATCCTGGATTTAAAATAAATGTTAATTGTTCTGTAAAGATTTTTTTCTAAATGTTAAAGTATTTTAATTACCTTTGTGATGAGCTGAAGAGAGGGGAATATCCACACAGCTCTGAGTTTTTATAACCGGTGACAGAGTTCTCCTCTGCTGTAGATTGTTCCTGCAGTGACACTTTCAGTGAGATGTGAGCGTTATATACTGGAGAATCTTGTGCATTCACAGTCACAGTCATTCCACCCAACACCTCATCTCAATACTTTCAGTGTTTCTGTTTAGTCTGATAGACCACAATTTCTTGCTCTACTGAACCTCTTTCTGTGAAAGAGTTCCTCTCCTCATCTCCTGAGGTCAATAACTGTTTTAAAACCAAAAGGACCACAAGTATAACCTGTCCTTGTATTTCTCCTTGTTTTTTTCTCCGCCATAATCTATCGTTCTATTAAATCTGCTTATTATATTTCTGTGAATATTGTGATTAATCATTGTGATTTTTCCCTCATAAGTGGATAAAAGCACCTGATAATTTAACACAGTAAATGAGTTAATCGTTTTAGCTTTTATTTTGAATGTGCAATGCGTTTTGTAATATTTTAACATTTATCCTCAATTCTTTCTCAACCATTATTAGTGTTTTTTGTGTATTATGACTGATCTACAGTAAATACTGATTCATCTTCTGCTTTAAGAAGCTCCAAGATTGACAGAAACATTAATGTCGAGTCTCATTTGCTCCTCAATCAATCACTCGTGACTCCAATTGTCAAGTCGTTTTATTACGAGTTTTAAATAGTTTAATTCATGTTCAGTGAAATCACATTCAGTTATGAACAATAACGTGAGCTGGTGATGTGTGAGTCTGTTAACAATCAGTATAACCTGGAATTTATATTTCATCTGTAAAAAAAAAAAAAAAATACAGCATTGTGAACTTTTATAAAGATAAGTTTGTTCATTAAAACTTTAAATCATCATTATGATAACACATGCGTGTGATCTTCAGCCACTGACGCTCACAATCAATACTGACAGCTAATATTTTAAAGATATGTATTTCATTTCATGACTGTATTTGCAGTGTATTGTGAGGGAAGGTTTAGGGTTGGAGGTAGATGTAACATGTTAAATAAAACACTATTTGATAAGATTCTGGCAGGTCATGTGAGCAGGTAACAACGATCTCTAACACTCTTGCTGCAAGGAAATACACTATTTTATTATTATGAATTTTATATTCATTATATTATTTTATATTATTTAACATTTATATCGATTTAGAATAATGTAGATGCAGAAATCATAGTCTATGAAAATTGTGGATCCCATTCGCGCGTGTGTTTTAACTTTAGTTAGAATGAGATCATGTAGTACGAGCATGAACTAACAGTGAACAATACCTGTACAGCATTTATTTACTCAGTGGGCGGGTTGGTCTCTGTGTCATTTTGGGTTTGTCATGTGGTTGTGTGAGTGTTCCGATGAGTTGTCAAGAGCGAGATGTTTTGGATTAACCCAAGCAGGTGTTCATCAGTTCTGTGATTTGAGTGCAGGAGAACTGTGGTGTGAAAATCACACTGAACAGAGGCGTTGAGACACATAAAACTGTTAGTGTGGATATAAACACAGTCAGGGGCGGTTCACTTATCGCGTCTTTTCCGCGCGCATAGTCATTATTTTCTATGTAGGCGCGCTCAAAATGGATCGCGATGCGCATGCTCGTTTTTTCTGGCGCGCCTGTGGCGAGATGAAAACATCTCAACTTATTCAGAAAGCCGCAAGGCAAGCCGTTTTGGAAATATGGAATGAAAATTAAATATGTCATCTTAAAAGAGATTACATAAAATGGTCTCTTCTATCTTCATTTTAAGATGTACAACATATATATTTAATTGTGTCTGGAAAAAACTTGACAAATAGTGTTTTGTGTAAAGTGAAAAGTAAAAAAAAAACATGTAGCTAATGATCTAGGTGAAGCAATGCACACATTTCTATGTGCACTAATAATATGAAACGACTGTCAGTTGGCACTGCAGTTACACAAATGTGATACACCATCTAATCCTCATTTATTTTCCAGTAAATCTGACAAGGAAAAAACATTAGGCTTCAGATTCATTATTTCGGATCGTTTCTTTTTTATGTTGTCTTTTAATTTTGGTGTCAGTTTTGGGGAGGTTGTTTTCGAGCTCTGTAGGCTCCCTCTAGTGTACAACATTCACATCACAGTTTTGAAATGACTGATATAGAATTTTATTTTAGGCCTGACTATTAGCATCATAAATTCCTTGAACTACTCATGTTTGTTGATTCTTGTTCTCCATATTTATAAATATTTTGAGAAGTTTGAACTTTGTGCATCACAAATATAATATAGGTTACACCTGTTGCTCATTATGGGCCATAAAAAGCAACAAGATAAATTTGTGCTGAACTCACAATAATAATAATAATAATAATAATAATAATAATAATAATGGTGCATTTTGATTTTGGTGAGCTCCTGGGATGGGCTACAGTCAGACATGCTCATTTCTGGAAATGCTGAATGCAATTTTTATTGATATTGCCAATTTCAGAAAAAAAGTGTTTTCCATTCCTCAGGATATGAAATTCTTTGATATCAACACATTACTTTTCACTAGTTAAAATATTAATATCTTGACATCAGGAATTAGATTTCCATCCACTAGTAAACAATGGCAAATTTTATTGATATCAAGCATGTTAATGTATGTTAATTCATTAGATCTGTAAATGTAAGTTTCAACATGTTACAATTTGTTATTTCTGATATCTAAAAATGTGTTCTTGATATCAGTATAATTTCTGATATCTAAAACGGACTTTCTCCTTACTAATAACAACCAACATTCATGATCCTCAGAAATGAACATTGTCACTAGTGACAAATTCAATTAATGATATCAAGATATAGACATTTGGCACTAGTAACAATGTATACTGTTGGATATCAGAAAATGTGCCATAAATACTGAGGACCATCGTGATATTTCAGTTTTTCTTTTTTAATTCCTGCAAAAAATGTCAAGAATTTGTGTTTTTTACTGTCAATATGGGGTGCTGGTGTGGGACATTAATGAGGAAAAAATGAGCTTAAAATGATTTGTGCAATATAAACAAAGAGTGAAACATTTTAAGAGAGGGGGTCTGAACACTTTTCCAGTAGCCACTGTAGATGTGTGCGAGAGAAAGTGTTTCTGAGCGCTTTATGTGTGTAATATATGCCTTATATTTATAACCTCTATTATAAGAAAGGGCTGTGCAACGCGCAAATGTGAGGGGATTTCCAGGTGTACGAGCACACCCCAAATCGACGGGCTTCGTCCTCCACTAGAACGTACCGGGGGATTTCCCGCTTTTCTTGTGTCTACATTGAAAATGAGAAACTATGTGCTTTGCGCGTTCTGTTGAACTGTCTTTATGTCTTTATGTCGAAGTAGTTTATACTGCCCGACGCCAATTTTACCCAGCCCACCGGGAAATTCTCCTCAATCTTCCCAGAAGATTTTCTTTACAGTTATATATCGCAGTTTAGTGGGTTGCGTGTTTTCGTTTTTGTTTTTTATAATGCAGAATGGGGGGGAGAAATCCCGTAAATGTGATTGTACAGGCTTTTTATTTATAGTGCAAGTTTTATTAATAAAGTCGATAAACAAAACCTCCAGTGTTTTCACAGGCATCTAGAGATGAGTTTAATTGTGGGTGTGAAGTGAGACGGGTTTGGAAGTGTGGACGGGGCACTGTATTAACATTAGTTTTTAGTTTGCTCTAGTTCCGAGTGTGACGTGAAAGATGTTCAAGTGTTATCTTCAACTAAACACCTTTTGTTCAGCTGACATAATAAGTCTGTTTAATGTTACAGTTCAGAAGTGCAGTCCATGTTACGTTTAAGGGAGTTTTGATATTCCAGATAAAATTTAAAAAAATAAAAGTACTTAATTAATATATTATGAAATGTAGCATGAATTACTTCAAAAAATCATCACATTTCCTCAGATATTGAACACAGAATAAAAGTGATTCTTTAACTGAATTCGGTCTGAAACATCATGTTGTTTCTGATCGTCCAATGACTGCGGCCCCGAGGGGTGACGAGTTAGAATGGGGGTTGGAGTGGGTGAGTGGTAATATTACTTCAATGTGTTGGCAATGAGGGGTTTACTTGATAGTGCTCTGTATTTTCTAGCTGAACTGATGTCAGTCAGTGGAGGATGATAAACAGCAGTGTTGGCAACCGGTCAGACAACATCATTACAGTCTTCAGTGTCTCATGATCCTTCACAAATCATTGATAATCATCAGCAACATTGATGAACCTTTTACACTCACTCTTGTACAAATGTTGTAATAAATGTTTATATGATTGTGAAGTAAAATAAAGTTTATAATCTTTAAATATATTTTGTTACCATATTTAATGTGCCCCTCTGGTTAAACACTGGCCCCTCATTGGCCCCCCTAGTAAAATTTGTCTAGAACCGCCACTGCCATCTACTGAAATCACCATGAAGATGAACATGAAGATCACCATGAAGATGAACATAACTGTGTGATCAGTTTGTGGTCCTCAGATGTTGTTGCTGTTGTTGTCTGTAGATGGCAGTAGTATCAAATCTACAAGAAGCAAACAGCTGAAGGTATATGGAGGATTTGAGGAGCATGTTGAATTGGAGAGCTAGAAATCGAGGCTACACGGGAGTTCATTCATTTATTCTCAGAGCGTTTATTTATCGAACACATTATAAGTGTGCTGTGATCAGAGACTCCAGCTGCGTTCTTGTTGTCCTCATAGCTCACAGTCTCCAACAAGAACTCCTAAAGGTCAAAAATGCAGCAGAAAGCTGAGAGTATGACTAAAAAATCATGTAATATGTTTGTAAACCAGGGTAGGCATTGTACAAGAGCTGATTCATGAGCGACTCAGCAGGACTTGATCAAGTTGAGGATCTGTGTTTGACGAGCTGCGACAAGAAACGAATGATATAGAATAAAGGAAATGTCAATATACAGGAATATAAACATAAATAATACAGTATGAAGCAGTGGAAGTCTGTGTGACGCAGATTCAGATCAAATGTTGTCAGTGAAGAGGAATAAAACTGTTATCAGACGCTGATCTGAGGAAGAAGACGTTCATTAGTCTGTTTGTTTGGGATCAGATGAGTCTGAAAGAGTCCAGGAGTGAACAACTACTGATGAAGATGATGATGATGATGGACGTCAGTGATGTGTGTTCTTGAGATCATGATGATGATGATGATGATGGACGTCAGTGATGTTGTGTGTTCTTGAGATCATGAGATGATGATGATGAAGATGATGATGATGATGATGATGGACGTCAGTGATGTTGTGTGTTCTTGAGATCATGATGATGATGATGATGAAGATGATGATGATGATGATGATGGACGTCAGTGATGTTGTGTGTTCTTGAGATCATGATGATGATGAAGATGATGATGATGATGATGATGGACGTCAGTGATGTTGTGTGTTCTTGAGATCATGATGATGATGATGATGATGATGGACGTCAGTGATGTGTGTTCTTGAGATCATGATGATGATGATGAAGATGATGATGATGATGATGGACGTCAGTGATGTTGTGTGTTCTTGAGATCATGATGATGATGATGATGATGATGATGATGGACGTCAGTGATGTTGTGTTCTTGAGATCATGATGATGATGATGATGATGATGATGGACGTCAGTGATGTTGTGTTTCTTGAGATCATGATGATGATGATGAGATGATGATGATGGACGTCAGTGATGTTGTGTTCTTGAGATCATGATGATGATGATGATGATGGACGTCAGTGATGTGTGTTCTTGAGATCATGATGAAGATGATGATGATGATGATGATGGACGTCAGTGATGTGTGTTCTTGAGATCATGATGATGATGATGAATGATGGACGTCAGTGACGTGTGTGTGTTCTTGAGATGATGATGATGATGATGATGATGATGGACGTCAGTGATGTTGTGTGTTCTTGAGATCATGATGATGATGATGAGAGATGATGATGATGGACGTCAGTGATGTGTGTTCTTGAGATCATGATGATGATGATGATGATGGACGTCAGTGATGTGTGTTCTTGAGATCATGAAGATGATGATGATATGATGATGATGGACGTCAGTGATGATGTGTGTTCTTGAGATCATGATGATGATGATGAGGATGATGATGATGGACGTCAGTGATGTTGTTCTTGAGATCATGATGATGATGATGATGATGGACGTCAGTGATGTGTGTTCTTGAGATCATGATGAAGATGATGATGATTATGGACGTCAGTGATGTGTGTTCTTGAGATCATGA